>BOPN01000392.1:420000-427500 GCA_017312705.2 Penaeus japonicus | reverse complement strand
CAAAGTCACGACCTGATAATGACATCAGATAAAAACCCCGAACTACATTGCTATCAAATTGATAACATAAAGTCGACAAGATCACGTGATGTAGCCGTAGATAGGGTTGCCAATGGCCATTTCTCTAACGAGGCCTTTGAGAAGAGGTCAAAGGGACTTTCGAGTTTGGCTATGCTGGGTTGGGAAGGAATTTCTGATTTTGTTTTTGTTTTTGTTTTTCTTCTGCTTGATTTATTATCGTTATCACTAATGTCGTTATTGTTATCACTATTATTATCGTTTTTATTGTTGTTGCTATTGTTGTCAATATCTATGATTATCATTATTACTATTATCATTGTAATTATCATTATTATTATCATTGTTATCATCATTATTATCATGACAATTATTATTATCATTATCAGTATTAATATTATTGTTATCATCGTTACCATTATTATCATTAACATTATATTATCATGATCATTATTATCATCATTATCATTACTATCATCATTATCATATTCACTATTATCATATTTATTGGCATCATTATTATTGATAGTAGTAATAGTAATAGTAGTAGAATTAATAGCATCATTATTTTGCTAATTTTTACCTGTTTTCCTTATCTCTTTCTTACCTATTTATCATTTTATTTTACCTCCGCAAGCAAATTAAAAAGAACAGTATTTCCGAGTAATATTCCCACCGAAACACCCATTCCATTTCCCTCACTTACGAAAAGGAAAACAATAACAATCACTTAATATCCCAGACTAGTAAAATTGCATAATCTATCGTGCATAAATATCAACAGAATGAACCTTGCCAATAGCCTTACAAGCTCTTCTTGCAAGCTCCTTATTGCAAGCTCTTCTTGTCATTAAAAAAGATTTCCCGACGAGAACCAAGACCTTGACAAATGCACCTACGATGGGAAACGACAGAATAATCTCCTGTAATCAGGAACACACAATAATCTCTAATGTTCACGGGATTAATTAAGAGAACATCGTAGGAGTGTTACAATCCGTGTTATTATCAGAAGCGGCAACGTCTTCGACTTCGTAAGGGCGGTATTCATCATCATCTGTTTTCCTCTTCATATCCCATTTTATTGTGTCTCTCTGCGTTTTTTCTCCTCCCGAAATTCGGTTATAAATATACGTAACATAAGAAACACACGGCTTTGTGCTTTTATTAACGCGGTGAAAGACCGTTAAAAGGGAGATGAGGGAGGGGGAGGGGGGAGGGGGGGGAAATCCCGCGCTATTTTCAAAAGCTCGCGCTGAAATATATCAAGGAAATTGCCTCTCTGACCCGTAATCACATAACGCTAATTGCAATCATTCACAATCACCTGGCGGGAATCCAACTAACAATTACAATTGCTCTTCCTTTCCCTGGAGATGCCCCTAAGACGATGCAACAACAAAATACGTCAAACTCACTCTCTCTTCCTAATGACTCCATTCTGCAATCAGGTTAGCTGCTCTTAGGGAAATAGGTCTCTGTATGTAGCCTTTGATTGTAATCACGGAGCTGTTTGTTGTTTTGTGTTGACTCGCTATTACTTATTATGATTTGGAAGTAGTTGATGATGTGATAAAATTCAAAGCGATGAAAGAAAGAAATGAATCTATATAGGGTCTGTGAGACACATACACACACACACACACACACACACACATATATATATATATATATATATATATATATATATATATATATATGTATGTATGTATACAGAAAGAAAGAGAGATAAATATATAAATCAAGAAATTAAGAAAGAGAGAGAAAGAGAAAGAGAGAGAGATTAATACCAGATTTTTTAACCTCTCATTTATAATTGTATACATGGTTGTTTCACAGATACAAGCATGAAATCATAACATCCGCTGACGCATATATATCATAACATTAGGCTTTGCTTTGCAGTCAAGATAACACCGCCTTCCAATTTACCGTATTCTAAGGTTTATATGTATATATAGATAGATAGATATAGATAGATATAGACAAATAGATAGATATAGACGGATAGATATAGATAGTTATAGATAGATATAGATAGTTATAGATAGATATAGATAGATAGATAAATAAATATATAGATATAGATAGACATATAAACAGATATCACATTGATAAAAAAAAACAATGTATACCAAAGTGACTCAATGTGATAACCGAGTCATTGCAACTCTGTTATATTGTTGCTTACAATATCTTTTTCAACTACGACGTTATCATTTCAATAATTACCCAGCGTCATGTCATGTTCAATATCGTTTGATTTAGAGGTTTGTAATGCTTAATGTCTATATTATATCACATGACTTTAATTCAACTTAAATTGATATATTGCGCATATATTCGTCATTTATTCTATGCGAGAACATAATTTTTATCATATCAACACTTTTTATACAAACGCAAACATTACATGCTAGATTAATCTACACCTAATTTCAAATAATAAACTTTTTTTTAAAGACTGAATGATATCGCGTGAATCAAACTAAATTCAATACTGCTATTAAAAAAAAAAAAAAAAAAAAAAAGTATATCTTAAAGGAACATATACATGTACCCGCACAAATATAATCCAAGTATCAATAATAAAACAAACAAATAAAAGACAAAAAAAACAAAAAAAACAATAACAACATGATAAACATAAGCAACAGAAGAGAATAAACAAGAAACAGGAGAGGAAATCAGGAAATAAAACCACCTTGGGGAACCCCTTTAAACAAGTCCTCTAACATCTGCTATGTATTCCTCCGCCAGCGCTTTCCACGTGCGGGTTATAAGGCCGATGGTGATTATTATTATAAAGCAAACCCCGGAAATCCTCTTTCTCCTTCGTTCAAAGGGAAGCAGGTGTACAGCCGCCTTACAATTATCACGTCTCTCAGGCACTGAACATATGCAAGAGGTTTCGGTATTGTTATTAGCGAAAACGTAATGTAACGACGGTCATGAAATCCGGTTGAAATGAGGAGAGGGAAAGAAAAAAAAAAAACGAAAAAAAAAGAAAAAAAACAACACGTTTGGTTCATGCAGCGTATGAAAGATAACCTCTTTTTTTTTTTAATAAAGGCACTTGAAAAGGAAGAGGTGGTGACCCGTCAAGGAGCAAGAGGGCCAGGACACGCGCTAAGGGCATGGCTGTGGGAGGAGCTGGTCACGATCTCCTTGCTCGTGACCTCCGATGACCTAGCATAGAGGAACCGCTAACTTCAACTTCTCTCGCAGTTCAGCTTTGCGTAACAAAAAAAAAAAAAAAAAAAATGCTTGATAGATCCACGAGGGAAGATTTTGTAGATCTATAATACAACACGGAGATATATATAACGACTGATATACCGGTTTCCTCTGTCCCTTAATTTGAGAGGATGTTGTGTGACCAAACAAAATATTTCAACAGGATTTCACACCTTGCAATAGCAAAATGATTATCGGATTGCTATATATACATCTCTCACTCTCATACAACGAACTTAAAACGTCACCCACATCTGTTGAAGTTAGCTACGATGTATCACTTGAGGGTCGTATGATCACTTAAGGGTCGTACGATCACTTAAGGGTCGTACGATCACTTAAGGGTCGTACGATCACTTAAGGGTTGTACGATCACTTAAGGGCGTACGATCACTTAAGGGTTGTACGATCACTCAAGGGTTGTACGATCACTTGAGGGTCGTACGATCACTTAAGGTTCGTACGATCATTTAAGGGTCGTATGATCACTTAAGGGTTGCACGATCACTTAAGGGTTGTACGATCACTTAAGGGTCGCACGATCACTTAAGGGTCGCACGATCACTTAAGGGTCGTACGATCACTTAAGGGTCGTACAATCACTTAAGGGTCGTACGATCACTTAAGGGTCGTGCGATCACTTAACGGTCGTACGATCACTTAAGGGTCGTACGATCACTTAAGGGTCGTGCGATCACTTAACGGTCGTACGATCACTTAAGGGGTTCCGATCGCTTTTCAATGCTTTCGCTGTAAACCCTTTTCTTCATATTCCCTACTTTCCACGTTACGTCACTCTCACGCATCGAAATATCATTGCCAGGTTATTAAACACCGACTTTCTATTTTAATTTCCACTATCCTGCTCTCATATCAAATAAAAAAAAAATGTATATATCTGATAAAATATATAAAAAAATAAACTATAAAATATAAATTTACCGAACTGTATAAAACGTACCTTTCGCTCCAGTCTTAAAAAGAAAAAAAAAGAAAAAGAAAAATCTCTCGGAGGGTCCAGATGAACATACCTGTAAGGAAGAAGAAAGAAAAATTAATTACCCCTAATTAAGTGAAAGTTGCCTGACCTCGCATAATATATCGTTACACGTTATTAAATTACCCACCTCTAGGAGCCGATCTAATTAGCCTAAAGGATTAAACTGCTATTAGTTCTGAAATGGAGTTGTAAATTGCAAAGGTCATCTCAAAAGCGCATCTTTAAGTTCTGTGGGTTGTTGATATATGTGAATGTCTTATCTTTTGATATTATTTTTTTCTGCGTATATTTATTTTTGTATTGTTATTATTATCATTATTTTGTACAATGTTTTTTTATTATTGATTATCTCGTGTGTGTGTGTGTCTGTGTGTACGTGTGTGTATAGTGCCATAGTTACATGGGTTTATTGCAGGTATAGTACACACACTCACAATAATAACACACACATATATATATATATATACATATGTATACACACATACACACACACACACACACACACACACACATATATATATATATATATATATATATATATATATAACACACACACACACACACACACACACACACACACACACACACACACACATATATATATATATAAATATATATATATATATATATATATATATATATATATATGTATATATATATATATATATATGTATATATATATATACATATATATATATATATATATATATATATATATATATATATATATACACACACACACATGGAAGTAAAGTGTGTATATGAACAAAAAATTTAATGATACAAAATCCTTTAATGAGCCTTAGATAAGTATCATCTTTTTTAATAAGCGGATATAATTATGCACTCAAGGCACTAATAAGCAAGGCGCTACAATGGCTTTATACATATTATGTCTATAAATTAATGTTTCTTTTGCGAAACATACAAAGATACACTTATGTATGTGTGTTTTACTGTTTTCACTCCCCCCCCATCCATCTTTTTACATATCTTCAGTATTTTCATTTTGTTTTTATAAGATACTAATTGTTATCATTATTATTATCAATATCATTATCATAAATTTTTTTATCATTATCTTTATTGTTGTTTTTGTTGTTGTGGTTATTATTGTTATCGTTGTTATTGTCTTTATCCTCAGCGTCATTATCCTCATTACTATTGCTATCGGTACTGTTACCATTGTTACCATTATTATCATTATTATCATTACTATCATTATTATAGTTAGTATTGTTATCTTCATTATCAACATTGTTATTATCATGATTACTATCAATTTCATAACTATCATTATCATTATCAATATTGACATTATCATTATTATTATCATTATCATTACTATCATTGTTATCATTATCAATATTGTCATTATCATTATTACCATCATCATCATTACCATCAACATCACCGTTATCCCTGTTACCCTCATCATCACCATCATTATCACCGTTATTACTCTTACCCTCATCATTACCATCATCATCACCGTTATTCCTGCTACCCTCATCATTACCATCATTATCACCATTATTCCTATTACCCTCATCATCACCATCATTACTATCACAATCACCATGCAACAAGAACCTCCTCCTAGCAAGATGAACCTCCTCTTCATCAACATCAGCAACATCTCTCGATAAGGTTCCTCTCGCTGTCACCGCTCAGCTGATAACACTCATGAGCAATGACTCAGCACAAATGCCAAGCTCTTGTTGCTAGTCAGCTAATCTCGATCCATGACTAGGCTTCTGTAGGTCACTCACTTGCCTTCTAGAAGGATCTAGAAGCTTTCGGAGGTCTTTAGGATATAGGTAGGAGATCTTATTTCTGGAAGTTTTTCGGAAGTTGGTTAGTAATTTTTGTTTTTTTGATTAAGAGGGTTTGAGTGTTTGTTTTATTTTTTATTGCAATTGCTATTTTCTAAAGTTTTATTGTCTGCAGAGAAATCGTGTGTTTATATATTTTATATTTTCGTTTGGATTAATTGAGGTTTGGCATCATGTGTGTATGCATATGTATATGTATATATATATATATATATATATATATATATATATATATATATATATAATTTTATCTACTTAATGGTCTATCTGTTAATCTATGTATTTATATATAGAGTTGGTATATCAATTACTGATCTATTGTGTGTGTGTGTGTACGTGTGTGTGTGTGTTTGCGTGCGTGTGTGTGTGTGCAGTGATAATAGCTTCATCATCGTAACGTTTGCACAAGATCTCCCGCTACGGAATTGCAGCAAACCCTAGCCATAACAAAAAAACTACGGTATGTCCACAACTATGCCGTACCATAGCTTTAGATTTCTTTAACGCCTTTTCGGTATCTTTAACCTATAAGCTCAAGGTACGAGATAAACAACTTCAAAAACTAAAAAGATGGTAAAACCAACATACATGTCACAGGAGCAGTTTCCATTATATGTATAAACACAAAATCTATTTACATGAAAATTATGCATAACATCGAGTCTAAACTAAAATAAAAACAACAACAAAAAAACCCTTTGACGTGTATAGGTATACATCTATAATTACAGGTTATCACAATGAACCTCGTCTGTTTATGACACTAAGGAAAATATACTTTGAACATTACAGTATAATTATAACTTGCATTTACGCCACGGGGGGAGAGAAAGAACTGTCAAATTGACCATTTGTGGTTTTAACACTACGCTGTCTTGTATTGTTGGTGATTATTAATAATTATACCTCTCTTGGGCATCATAAACCCGAACAGGTGAACGTATTTCAAATATCTTTTACGACATCAGTGTAACATGAAAAAGACAAACTCAATCGTTGAAAAGGTTTTCTGTTGTTTGTCACTGTTATTGGGAATCAACTCTTATGACAGGATGTTTTAAGGTGGAATATCCTTTGTTAATGGTACTGGACTCTTTTTGAAATAGAAAGTATTCCCTCACAAATGGATTATTTGAGTCTTGATTTACATAGTATTTTTATCTAAAACCAATTCAGTAAAAAATGCTGTTATTGAAAAGGCAGGTGCACACAGAACAAACTGTTTTTTTCTTCTTTTTTTTTAGGAAGGAACTTTCAAAGGTAATTTTGAAGAGATATCTAGACTCAAGTCATAAAGCAAATAATTAGCTAAGTTTAAATGATCTTCGTTAACACCGTCGTTAGATAAATTATCACGTAAAATGAAGCTAGTCTGTCTTGCAGTACCATTCAAATGCAATGACAACATTA
>BOPN01000392.1:400000-402500 GCA_017312705.2 Penaeus japonicus | reverse complement strand
GAGGGGGAGAGAGAGGGAGGGGGAGAAAGGAAGGGAGAGAAAGGAAGGGAGGGGGAGAAAGCGAGAGAAAGGAAAGGAGGGGGGGAGGGCGAGAGAGAGAGGGGGGGGGGAGAGACAGATAGATAGAAAGATAGAAAAAAAAATCAGTAGAAAGAAATCGGGGGAGAGAGAGAGAGAGAAAGAGAGAGAAAGAAAGATAGATAGATCAAGAGAGAGAGATAAAGAGATAAAGAAAGAAAGAAAGAAAGAAAGAGAGAAGAAGAAGAGAAAACAACAACATACCACGATTAAGCAACATCCTCGTCATATCCCATCATGAATGAAATCAAAGTAGCTACGTTGCCAAAACAGACCCATCACTACACACTCGTGTTTGTGGTTCATAAAAATGTGTCATTACACTAAAATGAGTCACGTTGCAGAGATATCAAATAAGAAATGGAATTGAATCTGATGTTGAACAATTTTTGGGGGGATATTGTTGTTTAGTTTTTAGATCTGAAAATGGGCTTCGTGGTGGGTTATTTGATCAATCGTTTGATTTTTTTAAAAATGACGTTGTTTATTGAGCTGTTTTATATCAATTTGGAATTGACGTTGAGTAATTTGACTTTTATGGCTCTCTCTCTCTCTCTCTATCTATCTCTTTTTTTCTCTCCTTTTTTTTGTCTCTCTCTGTTTTGTTCTTTTTTTGTTCTTTTATTTATCTCTCTCTTTCTCCCTCTTTTTTATTTGTCTTTCTCTCTCCCTCCCTCTTTTCTTTTCTTTTTTTGTCTCTCTCTCTCTCCTAATTTTTCTTCTCTTTTGTCTCTCTCTCTCCTTTTTTTTCTCTCTTTCTCTTTCTGTTTCTCTCTCTCTCTTTCTTAATCTTAGAATTAACAAAAGGAAATACAACCCCTTCGGCGTTATGCTTCATCCCTTCTGAAGAACTTGAAAATAACTCTAGTTTGTTCCTTCTGAACAAAGGGTTATGTTCATTATTGAAATTCTGTTCGTCGGTTTTCCAGGTTAATATAATGTTAATAATACTGATGGTGATGATAAGGATACTAATATTAATAATGATAACATTAATGATGATGATAGTGATAACAATAACCGCAATGATGATAATAATATCTTAATTTCTTTGTCATGTCTTTCTCCTTCTTATTATCTTTATTATCATCATTATTATCGTTATCATCATTATTACCATCATTATTATCATTATCATCACTATTACTATCATTATTATCATCATAATCTTAAAGACAATTAATACTATTATCATTACTACCATTATTGTTATCATTATTACCATATATATGATCATTTAGATCATTATCATCAATATCAATATTACTATTATTGTCATTAACATTGTTATTATAATTATAGTTATCGTTATCATTATTATTTTTCTTGTCATTATTATCAATATCATCATATTCTTATCATTGTTATTATAATAGCATTATATATATGAATATCGTAGTTATATCAGCAGCCGTAGAGAAATATTAGTTTCTCATTACCACCATTATCATCCCATCATCATCATCGTCGTCATTATAAACATCAGCATCATTATCGATGTCATTAAAGTTATCATTACCTTCATCATCATCACTCCTTTTATGATTATGATTAATTTAACTACCGTTCTTACCATTATGAGTATCATTATTGTTACTATCATCATAACCATTACTATTACTATAATTTTAATCATACTTATCATCACTACCATAATCATCATAATCATTCATCATCGTTATTAATATCATCATCATAATCATTATTATTGCTATCATCATCATTACCATCGTTATTATCATTATCATCATAACCATCATTATCATTACTATCATAATCATCACTATTATTTGTAAATATCTCATAAAATATATAAAGATAATTTATCAAGCACTCTCAAGCAGCGGTTTCGTTGAGATACAAGTCAAAGCAAGCAGTGAAAGCAGAATTCCAGAGATCTTTAATCACGGCAGCCTCAACCGTTCTAATCTGCATAGCTTCATCATGTTGAATGCATTTAGGCAAACAACAGTCATTTGGTTGCTTTCCTATATGCGTGAGTGAGTGCGTGCGTGCGTGTATGTGTGTGTGCGTGCCTATCTACCTACTTAAATATGTGGTAAGCATATAATACATATATAAAATACATATTATAAATAATATAATATAAAATACATAATGAAATAATAATAAAATAAAATAAAATAATAAATATGAAATACATAATAAAATAATAATAAAATAAAATAAAATAATAAATATAAAATGCATAAAATACATATATAAAATACATATATAAAATACATATACATATAATACATATATAAAACATACATCGTAAAAAAAAATCATCACCTAAGGTATCGTTTCTAAATAGTTGAGGGCGGGTTTTAAATCGTCGGTCCAATGCAACAATTCCTTGAGCCATGTTGCAGAGTCTGGCTGGCTGCAACTGTCTTTAATTGATCCCTGGGCTTACCTG
>BOPN01000392.1:385000-395000 GCA_017312705.2 Penaeus japonicus | reverse complement strand
GCATATTTACTTTCAATAACAAACAGGAAATAAATATTTCGCATTTATACCTTACTAAAATATGCAAAACAAAAGAACACTTTTTCACATCCACACTAACTTATATCACTATCCACATTATAATTGCAATTATCGTTAGTTTTAATTCCACAAACTTGTTAATCAATAGTTTTTTTTCTTATTTAGTGATAAACTGTCATTATTAACACTAATCATTCATAATATCAGTGTTCTACCTATTATCACCATCACAAACACAATAACACTTACAAATGACATTTATTATTGTTACATCAATAGTTTTATCAACATAACAATTATAATTAACATGAACAATATCTCTTCAGTTATAGTT
The DNA here is from genome assembly GCA_017312705.2 of Penaeus japonicus. NCBI lineage: Eukaryota > Metazoa > Arthropoda > Malacostraca > Decapoda > Penaeidae > Penaeus > Penaeus japonicus. Next base: position 394,645 of record BOPN01000392.1, on the reverse strand, counting down.
TTCCGAAGAGTTCTTATTCATTAGTTCAAAAGTTTTCATCCGATTTTTTTTTTCTGGGGCAGGAGAGGGAGGGAGGGAGGGGGAAAGAAGAGGGAAGGTGAGAAGGAGAGGGAAGGTGGGAGGGAGGGAATGAGGGAGGGAGGGAGAGAAGGAGAGGAGAGGGAAGGAGAGAAGAAGAGGGAGGGAGGGAGGGAAAGAGTGGGAGGGAAGGAAGAGAAAGAGAGAGAGTGAGGGAAGGAGAGAGAAAGAGACACGGAATGAGGGTGGAGTGAGAAAGAGAAAAGGAAGAAAGAAAGAAGGAAATAAAATAAAGAGAATGTGAGAGAAAAAAAAATAAAACCAAAAACAAAAAACAAACAAAGAGTCACTTCTTGTCCCGTAAAACCAGGATGTAAACGAGACCAAGTCATGCAAATACCTCGCGAATTTACAACAGAGCGGGGGATGATTCATGCATGACGCTTACAGCTTATATACTCGAACAATATAATGACCTGCAAGTGACAGCAACCTCATAATTGACACATATTTCCCAGCCGAGATAATCAACACAGCAGGGAATTCCTTTCATTATGGCGTTCCAATTCAAAATACGCAACTGGTCGGAGAACAGCTGTGGCGAACGGGGTTGGAATAATATGCATATATATGTATGTATATGTATATGTATATATATATATGTGTATATATATGTGTGTGTGTGTGTGTGTGTGTACGTGTGTGTGTACGTGTGTGCATGTATGCATATATATATATATATATATATATATATATATTGTGTTTAAACACAAACACTCATAGACATACGATGTATGTATGCTTATCATTCTTTTTTATATGTGTGTTTGAGATAGAGAAAGAGAAAGAGAGAAAGAGAGAGAGAGAGAGAGAGAGAGAGAGAGAGAGAGAGAGAGAGAGAGAGAGAGAGAGAGAGAGAGAGAGAGAGAGAGAGAGAGAGAGAGAGAGAGAGAGAGAGAGGGAGAGAGAGAGAGAGAGAGAGATTTTCTGGAAAATCATAGGATTGTGAAGAACCATCTTTGACATTTTCCTTTTATTTAAACATATTTTATTCTTAGAGATCAACCTCGTTCTGTTAAAACAACAACTTAAGAGTAATATCGATAACTTAATGTTTGTTTAATGTCTTGTTACACGTAATAAATGTCTTATAATACACGTACATAAATGTGTGTGTGTGTGTGTGTGTGTGTGTGTGTGTGTGTGTATGTGTGCGTGTGTGTGCGTGTGTGTAGGCCCACGTACATAAATATACAAATTTACTGTTTAATGATAGAGAAGTAAATACATTCACTTATATTATTCTCTGGAAATAATATATATTCCATCAAGAAAGTCCGGATAAAAAAAAAAAAAAAAAAAAAAAACTCAACGATTACTGACACTTCAAACAGCCGGAGTACTGTCATTCACAAAAGTAAATCCACCCGCATTATATTAACACCCAGACACACTATACAGTCTCCCGCTATTCAGAAATCACAAGCTCGATTTCAGACACTCGTATTCTTAATCCAAACAGTCCCTCATCGACTCCATATCACAAGGATGGCTTTTATTCAATCAAACCTAATGTATAGCGACTCCCACTTGCTCTCCGACCTAACAATACACATATATTTCTTCATTATGATCAGCTGTGCCACAACGCTGGGTAAGTGTACCTCGACTCCACTGTATACACGGCTGTAGGACCCGAGACGGTAATTATGGGATTGCATTGCCCGTGGTCCTTCAACACAACGGATAAGGATGCAATAAGGTGTGTGTACGGGGGGAGGGGGAGAGGGGTGGGGGTACACGAGGAAGGTTTTCCTGGTGGGTGGCCTGCTGCTGGTGCCACCCACACACGCACACACACACACACGCGCGCGGGCGTTGACTGCAGGTGCTCCTTGCTCTTGCGGCAAATAGTTTGCTGTCATTCTAATTAGACCCGAAAACGCCGTCCAAACCACATGGTGCAGAACAAATGAAATTAGTTCTTACTAAGATTTTTTTCTTTTCTTTTCTTTCTTTCTTTTAACAAAGGGCATTAGGAAGGAAGGACTTCAGACGGCGCCAAACGAATTCCAAAATGGCCTAACGACCGGTGATAACGGCGACTGCTCGTTACGTGATTCGTCCGGCGGCGAAGTGGTAGTTTGGCCCAAACTACCTCACCTCGCGGCTTCGATGGCTTTCTATCGATCTATCGAAGCCACTAAGGAGAGAGTGTGGCAAGACGGTCCGCTCCCCTTTTGTGTGTAAGCAGGGGGGGCTTTATCGCGTTGCAATGTGCGTTGATTTACGGCCGAGGGTCGCTTGCCGTTTTGCAATCTCGCCAGGGCCCTTAAAATCAATTTAAAGTGAGTATTTTAATGGCTCCCACCGTGACAGCCACCCATAATCCCGGTAATATATATCGAGTAATCACAAAAGGTCACGTGGAACCCGGCGAGTCCAGCCACTGACCCGTGACCCGACGTCGAGCTGATCAGTCCGGCGCTGAGGTGATGCTGACCAAACATAAGGTCACTAAAAAAAAGTAAAAAAAAAAAGTTGAAAAAAAATATCGATGCAACGGTTTTGCAAGAAAATATATAGCAGAGGCAATGCTTCTCTAGAAGAGAAAGTTGCAAAGGCTTCGACTCTGCAAGAACATACAGTAGATCTCTTTCTTACAGCAACACACAGACAGTAAAAAAAAAAAAGCGATTTGGAAACTGAAGCGCACTTTACGTCCGTGTAGCAGTATATATATAGACAGATAAAACAATAGGTACGGATCGAACGAACATATAGAGCAAGACAAAACGATTAGCGGTTGGACTGTGACCTGAGACATGGCTCTTGGACACACACACACACACACACACACACACACACACACACACACACACACACACACACACACACACACACACACACACACACACACACACACACACACGCACACGCACACGCACACGCACACACACACACGTACACGCAAACATTTATGTATGTATGTATGCATGTGTGTGGATATCTGTGTGTGTTTATGTGTGTGTGTGTGTGTGTGCACGATACCATCAGCATGGAAGGAAACGTTACGTTCACCGGCTTGCAAGATGACGTCGAGCGATAACAAAGAGAATCGAGTGATGACCGCCGTCCCAGGTCAAGATACAGGGCGTAAAAAAAGGTCACAAAAAAACAGGGCCATTAACATTTTTTTTTTCATTGGAGGGAAATGTTTATATTTTTTGTAGGTTTTCCTTTTTTTTAGAGAGAGAACTTTCGTGATGTTGGTGTAGCAGTGTGTATTTCGTTGTAGTGGGATTTCGGTTTCAGATATATAAGTTAATATGTAATATTATTACTTAAAGTTATACCGCGGACAAATATGATTTAAATATGAATATGATGTTCTAAAAATAGGAATGCACTCACAAAAACATATAGATAGATAGACAAAGTTAAAGATGTAGGTATAGGAATAAGTGTGGATGCACACACACACACACACACACACACATATATGTGTGTATGTATATATGTATATATATTATATCATATATATATGTGTGTGTGTGTGTGTGTGGAACTATACTTTTATATATACATATACATATATATATATATATATATATATATATATATATATATATATATATATATATTTACACACACACACACATATATATGTATATATATACACACAGAAAAAGAGAGAGAGAAAGAAAGAAAGAAAGACAGAAAGAAAGAAAGAGAGAGAGAAAGAAAAGCAAGAGAGAGCGAGAGAGAGAGAGAGAGAGAGAGAGAGAGAGAGAGAGAGAGAGAGAGAGAGAGAGAGAGAGAGAGAGAGAGAGAGAGAGAGAGAGAGAGAGAGAGAGTGAGAGACAGACTGAGACAGAGACAGAAACTGACAACCAATCAACCAAACTGACTGACTAACGGGCAGACAGAGTTAACAATTAAAAGGATAGATAAACAGATACAATAAAACCGGTAGATATAATAACTAAATCAATCGACAGATATACCCAAATAGATAGACAGAAAGCCAAACATAATAATCAAATGGGTAAATACATTTAATTAAACACACATACGGCACTGAACAGCAAAGGAATACAGTCTCGAAAAAAGGAATACATTCTCGAAAAAGAATTAAAGAGCAGATTAAATCAACCGCTGTGACATGTTAAGTAATACAGAACAAGATTCCGAGTGACAAGACACAGGTCTTTGGGGTACAGACACTCAGGAACTAAGGAGGACCTCGTGTATTCCTTACTGTGGCTTCCTCTCCTTCTCCTCTCTCTTCCTTTCTCTTTCTTTCGCTTTGATTTTCCTTTCCTTTCGTTTTCCCTTTTTCTTTCTTTCTCTTTATTTTCCTTTCCTTTCGTTTTCCCTTTTCTTTCTTTTTCTTTATTTTCCTTTCCTATCGTTTTTTTTTGTTCTTCCCTTGTCTTATATTTCTTTCGTTTCTCTTTTCCTCTCTTCGCTTCCCTTTCCTGCTCTTTCATTTCCTTAATGTCCCTTTTCTTCCCTTTTCTTACTTTTCCTTCCATCCTCTTTCCTCCGTTCCCTTAGCTTCTCCCTCCCCCTCCCTTCTTTTCTCTTCCCTTCCCTTTCCTTTCCTTTCCTTCCCTCCCTTTTCCTTCGATCCCTTAGCTTCTCTCTTCCCGTCCCTTACCCTCCTTTCTCCTCCCTTCTTTTCCTTTTCCTTTCCTTTCCCTTCCACTCTCTTCTCTTCCCTTCCCTCTCCTCCCCTTCCCTTCTCTTATCCTTCCCTTCCCTTACCCTTCTCTTATCCTTCCCCTTCCCCTTCCCCTTCCCCTTCCCTTCCCCTTCCCCTTCCCCTTCCCCTTCCCTTCCCCTTCCCTTCCCTTACCCTCCTCCCCCTCCTTTCCCACCCCACGCATCTAGCATGTACACTAGTCTCACCTCCTTGTGTTGTTGTTTTTTTCTACCGATGTCAAAATGGGTACAAGTTACAGCGTCACTTGGGGTACAAGTCGCTGTATTTCAGCCATTACTTCAATTATTCTTATCTGCGTCTCCTTAAAAGGGTGGGGAAAGGGTGCCCTTCCGATATCAAATGGCCAGCGTCAAGGGTACGGTTCGTTGCATTTCATTCTTCCTTTTAATTGTTGCAGAGCTGACGTTCCCTTAGAGGGTGAGGAAAAGGGGCTGTCTAATGGGGATACAATGGGAACAGAGTGTAAGGGTTTGCGTAACACACCCAACATTCTTAAGGGGGGGGGGGGCGAGTCTCACTTTTGGATCCATGAGCGAAAGAGGTATCAGGAGAGAATCGGATTTTATAACTGGAACAAAAAATGTATCCGGAAATAACATGTAACTCACATTGTTTGCCTGTCTCTGTCTTTTTTTTCTTTTTCTCTCTCGTTGTCTTTCTTTCTCTCTCTCTCTCTCTATCGTTGCCCTTCTGTCTATCTTTCTATTTCTCTTTCTCTACTGTCGTCTTTTACTCTCTCTCTAACACACACCCTCTCTCCCTCCCTTCCCTCCTCTCTCGCTCTCTCTTTCTCGTTCCTTCTCCCTCTCACCCTCTCTCTCCCTCACCCTTTCCCTCCCTCCCTCTCCCTCTCCCTCTCCCTCTCCCTCTCCCCTCTCTCCACCCAGTACTTTCTCCACCACCCAACCCAAAAACAACCAGAAACTCAACCAAGAAGCAAGACCTCTCTCTGCATGGTGAGAGGTCACGACGGCCACAATCAACGCCCGACCTCAGATGACCAGTCTCTCAATTGCCGTAGACCTGCTGCCTTTGTGTACTGTCTATGCCCCACCCCCTCCCTCCCCCTCCCCCCCTTTAGTGTCACGGAGGTTGCGTTCGTTATGGCGGGGCGGCCTCTTCGTGATGGGCCTTATTTTCGTGGGCGGCTGTTATCATCCATCTTAATTCTGTATGTGAGAGAATTAGTCAGAACCCTGAGGGTGGGTGATGGGCAAAATGGCAAGGGTGGGGGGAGGGGGATGGGGGGAGAGGGGGCGGGGCGGAGAGGGAGTAGGGGGTTGGGGGAGGGATGGGTAGTAGGGGGTAGGAATGGGGATGGGGAGTAGGGGTTGGGGTGGGCTAGGGAATAGGGGCTGGGTTGGGTGGAGGTAGGAGCAGGGGTGAAGGGGGATGGAGGAGGGATGGGGAGTGAGAATGGGGTTGAAGGAGAGAGATGGGGAGATGGAAGAGAGGGATGGGGAAGGGATCGGGTAAAGAGATGGATGGCCAAAGGGAGGGAGGGGGAAGGGGGTGATGGAGGGGGTGGTAGGGAGGGAGAGGGGAATAGAGAGGGAGAGGCATTTGAAGAGGAAAATAGAGGGAGGATAAGAGGAATGAAGGGAGGGAGGGAGGTAGAGAAAGAGAGAGCGAGAAATAGAGAAGATTAGAGAGAAAAGAAGAGAAAAAGAGAGAAAGAAGGAGAAAGAGAAAGTGAGAAGATCAAAGAGAAACACACACACACATACATAGAGAGAGAGAGAGCGAGAGAGAAAGAGAGAGAGAGAGAGAGCGCGAAAAGGATAGAGTGGGAGAGAGAGAGATTGAGAGAGAGAGAGAGAAAGAGAGAGAGAGAGAGAGAGAGAGCGAAAAGGATAGAAAGGGAGAGAGAAAGAGAAAGAAAGAGAGTGGGAGAGAAAGAGAAAGAGAAAAACAAGCGTCGACTGGCAAAACACCCATTTACAAAATAAATTTTCCTCCCAGACCCGCCAAAAGAAACACATAATTTTACCACAGTCATAAAACTATATTTTCCCTTCATCATTCTACCCATTAGACGCAATGACCCAACTAAGGGAAGCTTTATCTAAACAATTATACCTATTTCGCAATCACAGGTGAATTCTGCACCCCGTGAATTTTACGATGTCACACTGTTGCATATGGCTATCAAAATAAATATGATCTAAAAACACTTTTTAATGAGCTATTGTGAACCAAAGTGCATTTCGCCATTAACAGATTATGCTGGAATGTACTAATGCCTCCAAGCGAAGGCATGGCGAGGAGGGTTCGCTGACAGTAATATGAAGACAAATGTGCGAAAAACGTATTGTGTGTAGATGTATGTATTGTGTTGTGTTGTGTTTTGTTATATATATATATATATATATATATATATATATATATATATATATATATATATATACATATATGAATATATAAATATGTAATTATATATATATGTATATATATATAATATATATATATATATATATATATATATATATATATATATATATACATATATATATATTTATATAATTATACACACACACAAACTCGCACACGCGCGCGCACACACACACACACACACACACACACACACACACACACACACACACACACACACACACACACACACGCACACGCACACGCACACGCACATATATGTATATATATATACATATATATATATATATATACATATATACACACACATATAGATCCGAGATATATATCCTTACACCAATGTTTTTTTCTTTTTTTTTCTACATCCATATCCAAACCTCAAGACGAAATAAACAGAAAGCAAGGCATTTTGGCATTCATTTTCTTAATGAACCTGACGCTATCAATGCCAATCTGACAGGCATTCCATTCCTCTTAAAATGGAGGTCATCATCAGTAAGTTCTATTCGCATGAACAATTAACTTATTCTTATTAAGAAAATGTTTATGCAACCAGTTCTCTAACTCATTAAGCTTAAGAAACGGTGCTTCGTGTGTGTGTGTGTATATATGTATATATATATATATATATATATATATATATATATATATATATATATATATATACATACATATATATGTGTGTGTATATATATAATATATACATATATATACATATATATATACATATATATAACATAATATAACATATATAACATAATATAACATATATAACATATATATATAACATATATATACACACAGCCACACACACACACACACACAGCCACACACACACACACACACACACACACACACACACACACACACACACGCATATATATATATATATATATATATATATATATATATATATATATATATATATATATATATGTATAAAAGTTTACGTGTATCTCTAAGATCTTTTTCCACGATCTTTCTTTATGATTCTCCAAGTCTATATTTATATCTAATATTTATTTGCTAATCTTACTAAACCTTTTTTAAGCAGTGTTTGTTTTCTTATCTCCAGAAAATACATCCTTGTATAATATTTTTCTTTTTCAAACAATGTAATTTCCATAATTCAACTGTCGTAATAAATATTTTCACTGTTATTTTTTTTATTTTTTTATTTTTTTCAAAAACCCACTGGCTTTTGAAGAGAATTTCCAGATAAGCTAACTACTGATTACATAAAACGACAGCAATGTTATAACGACATGAACAGCAACATAACAACGACAACAATAAGCACATACTGACGACGAGAGAACAGGAACAACAGAACAACGACAACAAATAACAGTTAAGGCTTCAATGACAACTTGGCGACAACAACAGAAACAACATCTGCATTAAAACGACAACATGGACAAGATTACAATGACAACATGACAACAAAATAATGATAACATGGACATAACAACGCTAACATGAACTACATAACAATGACAACACATCAAGGTAACGACAACATAACAATGATAACGGTAACATAATGATAACAACATAACAATTATAACAACATAATGATACCACCATGAACAAGATAACAATGATAATATAATGGTAACACCATGAACAACATAACAATGATGATATAATGGTAACACCATGGACAACATAACAATGATAATATAATGGTAACATCATGAACAACATAACAATGATAACATAATGATAACACCATGGACATAACAATGATAACATAATGATAACACCATGGACATAACAATGATAACATCATGATACCATGAACAACATAACGATGATAACATAATGATAACACCATGAACAACATAATAAGGATAACATAATAACACCATGGACAACATAACAATGATAACAACATAATGATAACACCATGAACAACATAACGTTGATAACATGAACATAGCAATGATAACACCATGAACAACATAACAATGATAACATAATGGTAACATAAACAACTTAACAATAACAACATAATGATAACACCATGAACAACATAACAATGATAACACAGCAACAACCTAACGAAAACAAACATAAAGACAACGACAAAATAAAGACAACGACAACATAAAGACAACGACAACATAAAGACAACGACAACATAAAGACAACGATAACAACCACAACGAAAACAACAACCACAAAACTAATCACCATTCGTCACTCGCTCGCCATTCGCCGAGCAAGACCTCCAGTGCCCCGTTAGGTGCCCCGTCAACCCCCGAAAGACTATTGAAGACCCAGGGTAATTAAAGAGATAATTCAAAGGCCGACAGACTCATGAAGGACGTAATTACCTCTCAGAGCTCCCCCCCCTCCCCCTACCCCTTAATCCCCATCCCTCCTACAACCCCTCCTACAGCCCCCCATCTCCCCACATCCCCACCTACAACCCCCCAACTCCCAACCCCCCCTACAACCCACAACCCCCCAACCCCCTCCATCCCCCCAACAACCCCCCTCCC
>BOPN01000392.1:375000-377500 GCA_017312705.2 Penaeus japonicus | reverse complement strand
GGTGGGGGGAGGGTGTAACCGCATGGAGGGAGAGATCTATACGTGGGAGGAAGAGGGAGGGAGAAGGGGGGGGGGGGGTAAGTGGGGAGGGAGGGAAAAGGAGAAGAAATGTCAAACGTCCAGATTAGGAAGTTCAAGAATTTTACGACCGTGCTGCAATATATTCAAACGATCCTGCGAAATATTTACCACCGATTAGTATATAACGAGATTTCTTTCATTCTATTGGTATTAAACTCGTAACTCCTTTTAGCACCCTTTTATTCTCTCTTTTTTTAGCACTATGGCCCGGATATATAAGTACTTTTACACAAGGATAAAAAAATATATCTATCTATATGTATGTATGTATGTATGTATGCATGTATGTATGTATACACACACACACACACACACACACACACACACACACACACACACACACACACACACACACACACATATATATATATATATATATATATATATATATATATATATATATATACATACATATGTATACATATATACATATATATATATATATATATATATATATATATATATATATACATATATACATACACATATATACATACAGATAAAAGTCTTATTAGTATAACGTACGTGAGAATTATATAATCTCATGTCGATATAATTTTTTTTTTTTTTTCAAAAAGCGCATTTCTCAACCGGAACCTCCAGGGAAGCAATTGCAAGTGTTTAGGAGAAGGATTATTTAGCAGAGCACGAAGCGGGGAGGAATTTTAATCCTGGGGAGGATGGAGATATTACTATAACCTATATAATATATATATATATATATATATACATATATATATATATATATATATATATATATATATATATATATATATATATATATATACACACTTAACTTTCTCTCTGTCTCTCTCTCTCTCTCTCTCTCTCTCTCCCCCCCCCCCTCTCTCTCTCTTTCTCTCTCTCTCTCTCTCTCTCTTTCTCTTTCTCTTTCTCTCTCTCTCTCTCTCTCTCTCTCTCTCTCTCTTTCTCTCTTTCCCCCTATCTCTCTCTTTCTCTCCCTTTTCCTCACCCCCCCTTCTCACTCCCCCTCTCTCTTTTTTCTCTCCCTCTCTTACTCTTCTCTCCTCACGAAGGCCACACTTGGCATTAACTCTTTGCTACCTTTCTCATGCAATAACTGTTAAAGATCCAATACCGTTTCATAAATATTTAAATCATTGTCTTTATATATTAAAACCATATTGAAAATTATCTTTGCATGATACATAAGAAGGAACCAAAGTGAAAAATTAAGAGAAAAAAGAGGGAATTATTTCAATGTACGTTTTTTTTTTCTTTCTTTCTTTCTTTCTTTTTTAACGAAATAGCTTATCTTCCTCAATTCTGGATTTATCCTTTGATATTAATCCATGTCCAAATTAACGTGGAATTGTACCACAAATCATAAATCATACTTATCATCATTATATCTAATTCACTTTGACGTTCGGGACAAAAAAATAAATAAAATAAATGAAATAAAACAGACATACGAGATTTTAAAATAGATTGACAAGATTACCAACAAAGTGGCTTATTTTAGATAATAAATGAATGCTGTGGCTTAAGACATATTGTGTCCGGAAATGGGGTCTGTCTTTTGAATGTTGATTTCCTCAATTTTAATGCAATAATGGACATTGATGATTTCGTTTTCTGTTCATTTTTCTTTTTTTAAATCGAAATTTGATACAAGAATACAATAGATATTCAATATATATATATATGTATATATATATATATATATATATATATATACATACATATATATATATATATATATATATATATATATATATATATATATATATATAAATACATACATATATACAAATATACATACATACATACAAGCATACATAACCATACATACATACCCATACACACATAAACATACATAAATAAACACACACACACACACACACACACACACACACACACACACACACACACACACACACACACACACACACACACACACACACACACACCAAGTCCCCAAGAGAAAGCAAGAAATAAGTGATTAGTGAAGCAAGAATCCGCAAGGCAAGACAGGAACAGATGAGCCGTCAGATCCGCTGCAATTTGCAACAAGCCAGTGACGTCATCACACAGGAAGGCGAATCAAGAGGAGAGAGAAAGAGAGAGAAAAAAATATATATCACCTCAAACAATGGCATTAATAGTGCGGTTTCGGATAAGGTGAGCTAATCGAGGGCTGTTAATGTGTCATGTTGAACGGCTGCTTGACACCGATGCAAAAGTCACGATCGTAAAAGCTTTTTTTTTTTTTTTTTTTTTTTTTTTTTTTGGAAGGTGAGAGGGAGAGAGAAGGTGAGAGAGAGGGGGGGGGGGGAGCGTGAGAGTGAGAGAGAGGGAGGGAGGGAGAGAGGGAGGGAGAGGGAGAGGGAGAGGGAGAGGGAGAGGGAGAGAGAGAGAGAGAGAGAGAGAGAGAGAGAGAGAGAGAAAGAGAGAG
>BOPN01000392.1:347500-352500 GCA_017312705.2 Penaeus japonicus | reverse complement strand
TAAGCTTGACATCCGGGTCCCAGGAATCGACCCAAGAAAGTGCTATGCTATCAATAGAAGCTCCCGTGCCATCACTCGTGGAATGTCAAATTGACTGACCTTATTTAGCCTCGATCTGTCACGGCGCTGCGCTCTGACGGGCTGGAACTCGGATAGCACTTCTTCTGTGTCGAGGGCTGCCGAAACGGGGGGAGAATTGTGTGTGTCTGGAAGGGGTTGGGTTGGGGAGGTGGGAGGGGAGGGGAGGGGAGGAGGAAGAGAGGGGAGGGAGGGGAGGGGAGGGGAGGGGGGAGTGGGAAGGGGAGGGAGGGGAGGGGGAAGGGGGAGGTGTGTGTGTGTTTGTTTGTTTGTTTGTGTGTATGTGTTTGTTTGTGTGTGTTTGTCTGTGTGTGTGTATTTGTTTGTGTGTTTGTTTGTTTGTCTGGGTGTGTGTGTTTGGTTGTGTGTGTTTGTGTGTGTGTGTATTTGTGGGTGTATGTAAGTGTGTATGTGTTACAGAGGGAGTGTATCTTTGCCTGTTGTTCGTTCTTTTAGGAGAATGTATACTTGCTTCCCTTGCCTTTTATTCTCTATATATCCTTTTTATTGTGGCAAATAAAAGACAAAACGACACGACACTACAACGAGGCAAATGTTCCCGTTTTAGAGGCTCTATCACTCCAAAAACGATTCTCAGGATTAAGTCGAACATCTCGTTTCCAAATTTGGTTTTCCTCTTTCTTCTTTCCCTTCGTTTTCTTGGGTCAACATCTTCGACACAAGAAAATGTGGAGAGAAAGGGTTGGGGATCTTTGAGATTTTTCGAGATTTAGATGATTATGGTATATTTTTAAAATGTATTCTGTTTATTTTTAGAAGAAAAATGGTAGAAAAATGGTAGAAGTTATGTTATATTAATTATGTAATATCGAGTTTATTGAAAAAAATCAATGTCTTTACCAAGGTTAAAAATAAATTGAATATTGTGTGCAGTAAAATCAATTTAAAAAAAGTTTTATTGATTATCAATTCGTAAAATAATATCCCCTTCTTTTGATAATGATTCTCAATAAATCAAAGAAAGAGAGAATAAACACATATACAATCTCAACGACTCTTATCATCATAATCGTAAGACTACATTTCTGTATCTCTTTTTGCAGTAAAACAGATAAATAAACAGATACAAACGTGCATAAACAACGACAACGACAACCGGACAAATTACAATAGTTTCCCCTCATCGCCACGCCGAACACAACACCCGCAAAAAACACTCCATTATAATGAGAGTAATTCCGTCACTCGGAGTACAAACAGCCAAACAGCGATCACGATTAAGTCATAAAAGCCCCCCAGCTCTGAAACAAGTCATCGCTCACCCATTTAAACTTCCGCCGAGCGCTATATAAAGCCGTCTTCATCACCATGCACTCAGCAACGTTTGATTTAGTACCCCATTAAAAGTGAATATAGGGAGTGTAATGTAGGTGTACATTGCGCGCGTCGGGTCTGTTCGTCGGGGAGTCTTCAGTCGTGATTTATTTATAACTGATGCAATTCTGGGTTCTATTAGGGTTTTCATCAGGATTGATTATTTCTTTATATAATTCTATGCGAGATAGACACTTAAATACATAGTCAGATAGAAAGATATTCTACATGTTAAATGACGTGGATTTATATTTATTTATCATATCTTAATTCGCAACATTTTTCAACCCTTTAAAAGTCAAGTCAATTGCAAGCTGCAACAATACTCGAAATGTTAAAACCACCCTACCGCTAAATTCGGCACCTCATGAAAGACGAATGAAGTAAATCAAAATGAAAATGCATCTATAATGAACAGCTCCTTCTTCCATAAATAATAGCATGGCTGTCAGGTAGAACATCTCTTTACCGCATTTCATAGTGTTCCAATCAGTGGCTTTTGATTTATAATCGAAACTTTCACTGATTATAATGGGAACGTCCGGTTGAGAGATGTTCGTAGCATCTTTGGAAATGCGCTATGCAAATTAGGGGAAAAATTAAGAATGTATTCGTCCGTATTATTATCATTATTGTTATTATCGTTATCAGCATTATCATCTTTGTTATGTATATGCATATGTATATATATATATATATATATATATATATATATATATATATATATATATATATATATATATATATATATATATATATATATATAGAGAGAGAGAGAGAGAGAGAGAGAGAGAGAGAGAGAGAGAGAGAGAGAGAGAGAGAGAGAGAGAGAACGAGAGAGAACGAGAGAGAACGAGAGAGAACGAGAGAGAGAGAGAGAGAGAGAGAGAGAGAGAGAGAGAGAGAGAGAGAGAGAGAGAGAGAGAGAGAGAGAACGAGAACGAGAGAGAAAGAGAGAGAGATAGAGAGAGAGAAAGAGAACAAGAGAGCAAGAGAGCGAGAGAGAGCGCAAGAGCGAGAGCAAGAGCACGAGAGAGCGAGAGAGAGCGCAAGAGCGAGAGCAAGAGCACGAGAGAGCGAGAGAGTGAGAGAAAGAGAGACGCAACATTATGATCCTCCGATTCTCCTTCCTTTGTTCCCGTCGCGGTGAAAGTGGCCTGAAGGATGGCCATTGTCGTGTGACCTCAGTGCCGCCACAAGACAACCCACGTACAGCCAGGCACTCACTCGGTGACAAAGATGATGTGTGTTGGTATGCCGAGGCTCCTTGTCCAGCCATGCCCCGCCCATGGCCATTCTTCTACCCGTGCCCACTGCTCCCCCCACCCCCTACCCCTCCACCCGTGCCCACTGCTCCCCTCCACCCGTGCCCATTGTCCCCATCCACCCGTGCCCACTACCCCCCACCCCCCCACCTGAGCCCACTGCCCCTACCTGTGCCTATTGTCCCCCCACTCGTGCCCACTGCCCTCTGCCCCCTACCCGTGCCCACTGCTCCCCCCTACCCCCCACCCCTACCCGTGCCCACTGCCCCCACCCCTTTACCCGTGCCCAATGCCCCTATCTGTGCCCATTGTCCCGCCCCTCTGTAGGTGTTCACGTCTCAATATAGTTCGCCTGGTGTGTTTATTCGGAGGACAGCCCTTCCGACTCCCTGAAATGGTGAAGAGATTCTCAAGAAGCGACCCGGGTCTTTCGCCTTCAAGTCTTATCGCGAAGAATCTTTCTACTTCGGTATGGGACGAGAGTGGCCTACTTCGCGTGGGATGAAGTGTTAGTCTTTTGTCTTGAGGATTCTATTGTAGAGGGACATGAGATTAATTCAGTGGGATTTCTGCATCGCAAATAGTTAATTGGGATTTCTGCATCGCCATGAGATTAATTCAGTGGGATTTCTGCATCGCAAATAGTTAATTGGGATTTCTGCATCGCCGTGGACAACTAGAATGAACTCATTTCTTGCAATTGTGAGAAAAAGATTGTCTCTTATTCCGATGTATATGACTCAAATCTGTCGTTTTTTTTTTTCTTTTTTTTTTAGAAGTAACAAGAATCATGTTAAGATATTCAACTCACGTTAACCTATTTCACAACGGCTAAAATGCGACTAAGTGCGTTTTCCTTGCAAATGTTAGATGTTGATGTTGCACCATTTAAGGTACACGGTACATCACTGACTCTCACGATTTATCATAAACAACTGAAAGTATATTCCATAGTCTATACAATACTCATGGTTATAAAAACACATCTTGATACTTAACGTCGTTGCTTAAAATTTGTCGATGAAATAGTATGGATAAATCTTTTAAAATCTTTTGAATTTTGCTTCCTTGTTAAATGATTTAGTTTCAGAGATTAACTGATGGATAACACTATCTGGCCACATGGTCATTTTTCTCCTTGGCTTTATCACACACTTGGAATTACAGAAGTGAATTTACACACTGGCAATTTTGTTATTTGCACATGTCTTTTAAAACTTTTTCTGTTTCTTATATTTTTCAAAATGCTATTGTATATACTACAGCGTTTACTCACAGCGGAGAGAAATATAAGACGTGTCTAATATACGACAGAGAAAGAGACAATGAAAGAAAAAGAAAAGAAAAGCGGCAGTAAAAGAGAAGGAAAGAGGAAAAAAACTATAGAATAAAAGAGAAATAAAAATAAAAAGAAAAGAAACAGAAAAAGTTTTAAAAGACATGTGCAAATAGCAAAATAACCAGTGTGTAAATTCCCTTCTATAATTCCAAGTGTCCGGCAAAACAAATACAACGTAAAATAAGGACACAGGAGTGATTATAACCAGGCATTGCTCAGCTCATATGTCACTCTAATGCCAAAGAGGCATACATACGTGCCATTATGGCTGAGTGAACAGTCGGCCATGTTGTGTACATGAAGTGAACATGTACCCAGCTGTCTAGGAGTGGCCGCCAAAGGGGAGTCTGTACCTGCATGTACCGTAGCCAAGAAAACATCCCGGTACAGCTAACGGTACAGCACAGTCATATCTCATCAAAAAAATGAAAAAAAAAAATCTTAACGCGAAAGAAATAGAAAAAAAAGCTATTGAAATATTGATATCTTTGATTATGCGCCTAAGATAGTGTTTATTGATGTTAGAATCTTCAGGTGGATCGTAAGCTTTGTCTACTGAGATTTGCATACAAGAATCTTGCTTGGTTGCATAGTTTCACCATGTTCCATGACAAAGCTTTATTCATTTGGTTATATAATGTGCAATAGGAGAGTCTTCTCATTTCTAATGATATTCCAGTTACTTATTGAAACTTTATGCTTAGCAGATGGCGTTTTTGTGTATATCATGAATATGTATTGAGAAAGAGAGAGATGTGTGTCCCTGCCCAGCACGCACGCACATATAAACACACACACACATGTGTGTATATATGTATGTATATGTATATATATATATATATATATATATATATATATATATATATATAATATATATATACATATATACATATATACATATATAAATACATATACATATATATACATATATATACATATATACATATATATACATATATACATATATATACATATATATACAT
>BOPN01000392.1:340000-342500 GCA_017312705.2 Penaeus japonicus | reverse complement strand
GATCTAGCATAATTATCATAGGCATGGATTGCAGATATCTTGCTATTAATCAACTTATATCGAAAATCGAGATATTCTTTCCTCCTTACATTATTGATTGAACAAAACAAATCATGTTTCCTTTACAGGATAAAAAAAAAATACATCTTTCACTTCACGCCTATTGCTCCTGTCTGTATTACGTCATCGTAATCGGAGAATATGTAATGGCTATAAGTGTTAACCCTTTCGCGTGACGAATGGGATGCCCTCCCCTGCCGTTCCGTTGCTTCTTCTTCTTTTTCTTGTTGTTGTTGTTGTTGTTGTTGTTCTTCTTCTTCTTCTTCTTGTTTTCCTCTTCTTCTTCTTCTTCTTCTTCTTCTTCTCGCTGTTTTTCTCTTCTTATTTCTCTTATCATTCTTTGGAACGTTCCGTTTTAATTTTGGTAAGATTCGACAAATATAAACACACACACACACACACACACACACACACACACACACACACACACACACACACACAGTGTCTACCTCCTCCCCCCCCCCCCCCTCCCACAAGGCTCTGAGACGAATCGCCCATATGGCAGGAGACACACGGAAGTTCGTGAGGAATTTATAGCTAGAATCTATTCCTCTTTTATTCCTCTTTGCGTTTCTTGTTCGGAACCGAAATAAGAGGAATATCTCACGCAAAAGAGAGGACAAAACAAGGACTCACTCGCTGTGGAATAGGTACGAAAAATAGCAGTGACTAGGCACATTATGAGTCCCCATTATGAATGCAGAGCTTACATCTTAGTTCCACGATGAAGTTGCACGTTGCACAGACAAGCATGAAGTTACACCTTCGCAACCCCATTCTTCGTAAAAATCCTAACTTTCATACCTGTCAAATCTCCAACGCAAAAAAAAAAGAAAAAGAAAAGAAAACGCAAAAAAAACGAAAAAAAAACAAAAACGCAGCGAGTTGACTGCTCGACGTGACGTAAGTACAAACGCCTCTATGAATACGGAATACGTCCGTGATTCCTTTCGAAAAAAGTGACGTACGTGATGACGTAGGGGTTGTCCCGTCCCTATATGCCGTCACGGTGACGTCCCTTCCGACCGCAGATCGCACCTTCACCTCCAGGGCCTGATGACGTCAATGTTAATCTTCGTTCGTATATTAGGACTTCGATATCAGTGACGTATTTATGAAAATATATCGTTGTGTGTAATACAGCGGATATTATTGCTCAGCTACTTTCGTAAAAGAAGAAAAAAGAAGAGAAATAAAGAGAGTGAGAGAGGGAGGGAGACAGAGAGAGAGATAGAGAGAGAGACAGAGAAACAGCGAGGGACAGACAGAGAGAGACAAAGAGAACTAGTGAGGGATAGAGACAGAGAGACAGAGAGAAACTTCCAAGCAATATTACGCGACTATTATTCCAAGGAGGGGTAGGAGAGAGAGAGAGAGAGAGAGAGAGAGAGAGAGAGAGAGAGAGTGGGGAAGGAAGATAGGTAGATACAGAGAGAGGGGGGTGAGAGAGATAAATAGGTAGATAAATAGAGAGAGAGGGGGTGGAGGAGGGAGATAGGTAGATAGATAGATAGACAGAGAGAGAGAGAGAAATGGGTAGATAGGTAGAAAGAGATTGATAGAGAAAGAGAGAGAGGGGGGGAGAGATAGATAGATGACAGATCGATAAATAGATAAATAGATAGATAGATAGATAAACAGATTGACAGATAGATAGACAGATAGACAGATAGACAGACAGACAGACAGATAGATAGATAGATAGAGAGAAAAAAAACAGAGACAGAGAGACTCCAAAGACAACCTATCCCATTCTGAAATCATCTCCTTCCATATTTTTTCTACAAGCATAATCCTTTCCTTCAGCACAGTTGGCTCGACGCTCCCACGAAAAAAACCGGTAAGGATCGAGTCTCTACATCATAAACCACATCATAAACCACATCATAAACCACATGTAATGATACCCATTGTCGATCCAGCTAACATGAACACAACATCTGAAGACTGATGAATAATATCCGTGCGGTAATGGTGGTGAATTTGACAAGACTGCACTGCATGGAGGAGGTGCTAACTCAGGTGATGTGCTTGGCGGGATGATGTGCTTGGAAGGATGGAAGGATGATGTGCTTGGTGAGATGGTGGGATGATGTGCTTGGTGAGATTGTGAGATGATGTGCTAGATGGGATGGCGGGATGATGTGACGTAAATCTCAGACGTAACTCGGTGTACAAGACGGATATTGAAGCGACGTGATTGCAAGCCGTGAGATGAGGAGGTAAGTGACCAACAGTCTGTGCCATGATGTGCAAAATGGAATAGCTATCGATGCTCTGTCGTTACTTGGGTGATGTGAATATTGCTCTTTTTTTAGCTGTCTCTTTGCTGTGTCTGCCATAAACACGTAAGCACATACATATACACATAGACACCGGATACACACACACACACACACACACACACACACACACACACACACACACACACACACACACA
>BOPN01000392.1:327500-335000 GCA_017312705.2 Penaeus japonicus | reverse complement strand
CAGAATGCAATGAAAAACTAGCAAGGTTGACACAAAGGCAATGCAACTGATATAACGAAGACCAGGGAAAAGCATTCCGTATCGGGAACTCAAAAAACTCAGAGCTCAATGGCTTAATACAATCGACAGAAAAAAAATGATAAAGCTCCCCTCTACACAGCTAAAATCACTGCCCTTACGCTATACTCACGACTCGTCAGATGCTAACGTTGGATGCAATGTAAATTTCAACTTGATTGCAATAAATAATGCAAAAAAATAATAACAAACGACACCATAACTCTCAAGGTGGTGGCACATCCTCAACCATGAAAACCACTCAACCACCACAACAGGTTGTAACAAACGACCATTAATTTGCACTTGGGCGATGCAATATGCTGCACTATTGCATTAATCCTCCTTAGCTTACGTGGCTATCGCGCCATCCGCCCCAGATAACAGCGAGCGGGTCCACAGGGCGGGTCTAATTATGCAACGATCTTGAAAACTACGTATTATGCTATGCAAGGATGTATAGGCTATGGGGCCACTCCATATATGGCGGGCACATCATCCGCGCAGCTCGGCTCGGATGTGCATGGATGTGAGAATGAGGATGTTTGTTTGTTTGTTGGTGTAGTGTTATCCCTTCCTTGCTTCTATCTCTCTTTATCTCTATTTCTTTCTCTCTCTCTCTCTTTCTCTTTCTCTCCCTATCCTTCTCCTTTTCCCTCTTCTTCCTCTCTCCCTCCCCTATCCCTCTTTATCTTCCCTTTCCTCTTCTTTTTCCTATCCTTTTCTCTCTCTCACTCCCCCTCCCCCCTTCTCTCCCTCCATCTATACCTCTCCATTTCCCTTTACTCTCCCTCTCCCTCTGCTCTTCCTTTTCCTCCCTCTCCCTCTTCTACTCTCCCTCCTTCTATCCCTCTCCCTCTTTTTCTTTCCTTCCTTCTATCCCTCTCCATTTCCATTTCCTTTCCCTCTCCCTTTCCCATTCCCTCTGCTTCTCCTTCTCCCTATCTCATCCTCTTCCTCTCCCTCTCCCTCTCCATTTCCCTTCACTCTCCCTCTCCCATTCCCTCTGCTTCTCCTTCTCCCTCCTCTTCCTCTCCCTCTCCCTCTCCCATTCCCTCTGCTTCTCCATCTCCCTATCTCCTCCTCTCCCTCTCCCATTCCCTCTGCTTCTCCTTCTCCCTCCTCCTCTCCCTCTCCCATTCCTTCTGCTTCTCCTTCTCCCTCCTCCTCTCCCTCTCCCATTCCTTCTGCTTCTCCTTCTCCCTTTCTCCCTGCCTCTCTCTCCCTCCCTCTCCCTCCTCTCCCTCTCCCATTCCCTCTGCTTCTCCTTCTCCCTCCTCCTCTCCCTCTCCCATTCCCTCTGCTTCTCCTTCTCCCTAACTCCTCCTCTCCCTCTCCCATTCCCTCTGCTTCTCCCTCTCTCTCCCTGCCTCTCTCCCTTTCTCCCTGCCTCTCTCTCCCTCTCCCATTCCCTCTGCTTCTCCCTCTCTCTCCCTTTCTCCCTGCCTCTCTCCCTTTCTCCCTGCCTCTCTCTCCCTCTCCCATTCCCTCTGCTTCTCCTCCTCTCTTTCTCCCTGCCCTCTCTCTCCCTCTCTCCCTGTCTTCCAGTTACCTCGTTCGGAATATTCCAAGACACTTCCCTACTCCATATATATGTCAGGGCATAATACTGCATGCAACCTGACCCAGCTGGAACGTTGCCCGTGGCATAATGGAGGTCTCTCGAAGACCGCCAACTGTTCGTGGCAGATTTCCTGAATATCATTAGATTTATACTGATGACCAGCTGCTCTAATGTTGACACACATACACACACGTACATGGACACATATGCACACGCACATATATATACATACACATACACGCACGCACGCACATGGACACACATACACACGCACATATATATACATACACACATACATGGACACACACGCACGTACGCACATGAACACACAGGTACAGGAACACACACATATGTGTGTGTGTGTTTATATATATAAATATATATAAATATATATAAATATATATATATATATATATATATATATATATATATATATATATATATATATTACCTAATTTATTTATATGTATGTACGAACTTATCTAGAGAGAGAGAGAGTGAGAAAGAGAGACCGACTGACAGTGAGAGAGAGAGACAAATAGACAACAGACAGATAGAGAAAGGGATAAATAGATAGATATATAATGAGAGAGAGAGAGAGAAAGAAAGAGAAAGAGATAAAGAAAGAGACAGACAGACAGACATACAGCTAGACTGACAGAGAGAAAGAGAGAGCGAAAGCCAGGCAAACAGACAACAAACAGACAGACAGACAGACAGACAGAGAGCAAAATCCCCTTACTGCATCCGAGCCTAATCATCCTACCCGTAGCGGGCACGTCCGATCATCCACATTCCTAGCCAATTAGTGTTCACTTTCGTTGCAATTACGTTGTTTAATAACAAATTGTCTTCTAAATAATGCGCAGCGAAGAGGTGAACATGGCAAAGACATAGTGCAACAGTGCATGCAACGTTACCCCGCTTTTAGGCTGTCCGAAAGGCAGGTACGGGATTCCTAGGTTTAGGTTTCTAGTTTATTATGGTTATTTTTTTTTTGTTTTTTTTCTGTCTCTTGGTATTTTTGTCTGTATGTCTGTGTATCTTTCTGTCTGTTTGTCTCTCTCTTTCTTTGTCTCTCTTTCGTTCTATTTCTCTTTCTCTCTCTCTTTCGTTCTATTTCTCTCTCTCTCTCTCTCCCTCTCTCTTTTATTCTCTCTCTCTTTCATTCTCTCTCTCTCTCTCTCTCTCTCTCTAAATTAGGACTTACAAGTACTGGAAAAGCGCTTGTACATAATCCTATTAGTTTTAGTTCAAAAAGTTATATATATAAAAAAAAAACATAATAGAGATACTAACATTATGAAACATTGACTGATATTTAAATGGGCGATTGCCGTAACACCTATCAATCCCTAGTCTTTATATCTACAAATTATCTGAATAATTATCTGAGTAAAGTTTATGTAAAATCTGTTACAACTTGACTTGAAGTGCCTGCAGGCTAGCAGAAAGTCATGCAAAAATGTGGTTAGCTAATAGTCGGTAGACGTATATACTATTTTCTGCCTTCTTCTTCTTCTTTTTCTCTTTCTTTTTCTTCTTTTTCTTCTCTTTCTTATTTTTTTCTTCTTCTTCTCTTTCTTCTTTTTATTCTTCTTCTCTTTCTTATTTTTATTTTTCTTCTCTTTCTGCTTCTTCTTCTTCTTCTTCCTCTTTTTCAACTTCTTATCATTATTATTATTATCATTATCATTATTATTATGCTCATTCCTCTTCTTCTTCATATTATTATAATTATTATTATCCTTCTTTTTCTTCTTCTTCTCTTTCTTCTTATTATTATTGCCATTATCATTATCATTACTATTATTAATATTATCCTTCTTTTCTTCTTCTTTTCCTTCTCCCTCTTCTGCTTCTTTTTTTCTTATTATTTTTCTTCTCCCTCCCCCTCTTTTTCTCCTTCTTCTTCTTCTTCTCCCTTTTCTTCCTCTTCTTCCCCTTCTTCCTCTCTTTTCTCTCTCTCTCTCATACTTTCCCTCTCCTTCCATCTCCCTCTCCCTCTCCCTTCCACTCTCTATCTCGTTCCCTCCCACTCTCCCTCTCCCTCCCTCCCCTTCCCTCCCACTTTCCCTCTCCCTCTCCCCCTCTTTCACTCTCCCCATCTCCCTCTCTCTCTCCCTATATCCCTCCCTCGTCTTCCTCCTCTCCCTCTCCTTCCCTCCCCCTCCCACTCTCCCTCTCCTTCCCTCCCACTCTCCCTCTCCCTCTCCCACTCCCACTCCCATTCCCTCTCCTTCCCTCCCACCCTCCCTCTCCCTCTCCTTCCCTCCCAATCTCCCACTTTCCCTCTCCCCATCTCCCTCTCTCTCTCCCTATATTCCTCCCTCGTCCTCCCACTCTCTCTCTCCCTCTCCCTCTCCTTCCCTCCCCCTCCCCTCTCCCTCTCCCTCTCCCTCTCCCACTCCCTCTCCCTCTCCCTCTCCCATTCCCTCCCCCTCTCCCACTCCCACTCCCTCTTGAAAGAATCATCTCTGACCGATAATAACCTCTCATCCAATCTCTCTCTCTCATCATAATCTTTCTCTCCCTTTCTCTCTCTCATCATAATCTTTTTCTCCCTCTCTCTTTCTCTTTCTCCTCGCACACAATCTTGTCCTTCAACTTTCTTGTAATACAATCCTCTTGTTCTAATTATCGTCTTTTCAATTATCATCCTTGTTCTTTCCCTCCTTTTTTTTCTATTTCCCCTTTTGGATTTTTGGACACTGCTGGTTTCGGTTATTCTCGGCTCCTCTTTTTATCTCTTTCTCTTGGTTTTGTTTTTAGTTTTTCCTTTTTCTCTCTTTCTCTTTCTCGCTATCTATTAATCTCTCTTTCTTTTTCTTCCTCTCTCTCTCTTTCTTTCTCTCTCTCTCTCTCTCTCTCTCTCTCTCTCGCTTTCGCTTTATCTTTTCTCCTTCTCTTTCTCTCACTCCTCTTGTTCTCTTCCCCATTGTTTTTCTCTTTTTTTTTCTCTTTATACTTCTCTTCCTCTTCGTTTTCTCTTTCTCTTACACTCTACCTTCTTCTTCTTCTTCGTTTTTCTCCCCTTGTGCCTCCTCCTCCTTCTCCTCCTCTTCCTTCTCCTCTTCCTCCTTCTCCTAGTCCACCTCTGCCGCCTCCTCCTCCTCCTCCTCCTCCTGTTTATCATTATTATCATTATCATTCTGCTTCTTCTTCTTCTTCCTTTCCTCTTCCTCCCCCCTACCCCCCTTCCCTGGCACAGTTCCAGGCGCATGTCATCTCAAGGTTTATCCTGTCCTATCTCTCTCTCTCTCTTTCTCTCTTTATCTATTTCTCTCTCTCTCTATCTATCTATCTATCTATCTATCTATCTATCTATCTATCTATCTATCTATCTATCTATCTATCTATCTATCTATCTATCTATCTATCTATCTATCAATCTATCTATCTTTCTCTCTCTCTCTCTCTCTCTCTCTCTCTCTCTCTCTCTCTCTCTTTCTCTCTCTCTCCCTCCTTCCCATCTCTCTCTCCCTCCCATCTCTCCCTCCCTCCCATCCCTCCCATCCCTCCCTCCCTCCCTCCCATCTCTCCCTCCCTCCCTCCCTCTCTCCCTCCAATTATATCCCTCACTCCACTTCCTCAAAGCCTCTGAGAAACTTCATCGTAACTTCACTCTAGACACCCGAAGTTCATGTTGAAAGGGTGAAGTTATCTTTTATGATGATAATTGTTGTGATGATGTTGGTGATGATAGGGATGGGGAGGGGTTGTAGCGGTGGTGATGGTAATGGTGAGGATGGTGGTGAGGGTTGTGATGATGGTGGTGATGGTGATGGTGATGATGATGATGATGATGATGATGATGATGATGATGATGATGATGATGATGATGATGATGATGATGATGATGATGATGATGATGATGATGATGATGGTGGTTATAATGATAATGAAAAAGACCATAATAACAATAATGATAATAATGATGATGACAATGCCAAAGACAAATAAAAACCAGCAACACCACCAACGAAAGAAAACAAAACACATAAACAACAATAACATCAAATATTTTTCCTATTTTTAGAGATACCAAATCATAGAAAAAAAAATCGTTTTCTTTTATGTTCGTTCTTTCTTTTCCCTTCATATTCACTCGCCATCTTTATCTCCCAAGATGGCTCTTCCTCCGAATTATCATATGTTTATCTATGTCCTCGTTCTTTATCGCTTCCTTTTCCTATTCTTGTTATTCTTTCTTATGTTATCTTTGATTATTCTTCCTTCTCTTTTTTATTCTTCGTTTTCCTATCTCTGTTTTTTTATTACTTATTCCTCTCTTTCCTATCTCCAGTATTCATTTTTTTTTCTGATTCTTCTTTATTTTTTATTTTTATTTTGTGCTTCCCATATTCGCTATTTCTCCTCTCTAATTCTTCTTTATTCTGAATTTTCTCTCTTCTCCTTTCTTTTTTCTTTCTTTTACTCTCTTTCTTTCTTCCATTCGCTTTATTCTTTCTTCTTATTTTGTTGTTGTTGTTTCGTCTCTTTCCTATTCCTAGAATTCGTTATTTTTTCTCTCTGATTCTTCTTTATTCTCTTCTCTCGTGAATTTTCTCTCTTCTCCTTTCCTTCTTATTTCTTTTTCTCTCTTTCTTTCTTTTTTTCCATTCGCTCTATTCTTTCTTCTTATTTTGTTGTTGTTGTTTCATCTCTTTCCTATTCCTAATATTCGTTATTTTTTCACTCTGATTCATCTTTATTTTCGTTTTTTCTTTGTTATTCTCTTTCTTAATCTCTTGTCTCCGAGTCTTCATAATTCTATTTCTTTCTTTCTCTTTTATTCCCAGTTTTCGTTAATTCTTCTCGCTAATTCTTTTTTATTCTCTTCTTTCTTTTTTTCCAATAGCCTTTCTTTCTTCTCTTATTTTTTCTTTTTTTCTCTCTTTCCTTTCATCAAAGATTATTTCTCTCTCTTTTTCTAATTCTTATTTATTCGTTCTCTTTGTTTTTGGCAAGTATTTTCTCATTTTTGTGTATGCTTTTTTTTTAATTGCTTCTTACACATATATTCATACATGCTTATACATACGTACACACGCACACAGACACATGTACATATACATATATGTATATGCATCTATCTATATAGCTATATATATCTATCTATCTAATTATCTATCTATCTATCTCTATATCTATATCTATCTATCTATATATCTATCTATATCTATATATCTATCTATATCTTTATATTTACCTATATCCATATCTCTCTATCTATCTATCCATCTCTATATCTATCTATATCTATATATCTACCTATATCCATATCTCTCTATCTATCTATCTATCTATATCTCTCTATCTATTCATTTATATTTCTGTCTATCTATATCTATCATCTATCTATATCTATCATCTATCTATATCTATCTATATATCTATCTATCTCTATCTATCTATCTCTCTATCTACATCTATCTATCTATCTCTATCTCTCTAACTAAAACTATATATCTCTATCTCTCTAACTAAAACTATATCTCTCTATCTCTCTAACTATAACTATATCTATATACACATATATATACACACACACACACACACACACACAAATAGACACGTGCACAGTATGCACCTCCCGGCCCATAATTCACCGCTTCTCCCGCACCCTCTCCCAGGCAATAAATCGCCAGACTCCCTCTTGAGCGATGCCCTTTGTTTGGATGCTGCGTCCTTAGAGCCAGGGCGTGCGTTCCTCCCCGTTAGCGGACCTTCCCTTAGCCTTCCTTTTAGTCTTTTGGTTCTCTCTCTCTCCCTTTCTAGTCTCTCTTTCTCATTCCACTCCTTTTACGCTTTTTCTCTGTCTCTGTCTCTCTGTTTCTCTGTCTCTCTGTTTCTCTGTTTCTCTCTCTCTAGTTTCT
>BOPN01000392.1:302500-305000 GCA_017312705.2 Penaeus japonicus | reverse complement strand
GGATTATTCGTCTTAATCATTCCTTAGGCATTAAGTTGTTTGACCAAGGAGGCTGTGGTATTAATAGTCTGTCATTAGCCCCGGAGGTAGGATTCNAAAAAAAAAAAAAATAAAAAAAAAAAAAAAAAAAAAAAAAAAAAAAAAAAAAAAAAAAAAAAAAAAAAAAAAAAAAAAAGGTTATGCGGTTATTTGCAACTTTCGTGTTTGCTCCTCGACGAGAGATGAAGTTTGAATGCAAAACTCATCCATCTCTGTTTCGCAAAGTTGGTAGGACGAAGTTTGAAAATATATGAATCTTAATGAGGTATGTCTGCATAATACGTGTATGCAGAGGTGACCTATTGAAGGTTTTTAACGTAGGAAAAAAGAAGAAAATAAAAGAAAAAGAAAAACGAAGATTTAAAAAAAGGTTGTATTCACGGAAGCAAAGATTTTTTTGCGCTCTCCATTTTTATTTTATCTTATTTATTTATTATTACTTTTTTTTCTTGCTCTTTTATTCAAAATGTTCTCTTAATCACTTTTCCTAATTTATATCTCTTTAATAATTTTCTTTTCCTTCCATTTTCTTCATAATTTCCTCCATCACCATCACCAATCTCTTCCCAAAAGACATACAAAACAGAGATAAAAAAAAAAAAAAAAAAGATGAAGAAAAATGCGGGTATTTTCCCGTTTGCACTTCTCTTTCCTTCCGACCGACAGGAGTGGAGATAAGAGGCGGCTAAGGTCAACAGGCTATCTCATCCGTCTGTCTGTTTGCCTGTTTCTTTCCCTTGCCTTCATGGCGGTGCTTTGCGATTTCATTGAATATTGCTCTCTCTCTCTGTCTGCCTCTCTCTCACTTTGACTTTGTCTCTTTCTCTCTTTCTCATTCTCTCTCTCTCTCTCTGTCTGCCTCTCTCTCACTTTGACTTTGTCTCTTTCTCTCTTTCTCATTCTCTCTCTCTCTCTCTCTCTTTCTCTCTTTTTCTCTCTCTCTTTCTCTTTCTTTCTCTCTCTCTCTCTCTCTCTCTCTCTCTCTCTCTCTCTCTCTCTCTCTCTCTCTCTCTCTCTCTCTCTCTCTCTCTCTCTCTCTCTCTCTCCCTGTTTGTTTGTTTGTTTGTCTGTCTGTCTATCTATCTACCTCTCTTTCTCTTTCTTTTGTCTGTCTCTTTCTTTCTCTTTCTATCTATCTCTTTCTTTCTCTCTCACTCTTTCTTTCTTTTTATCTCTCTTTCTCTTTCTCTCTCTCTCTATATATATATATATGTATGTATATATATGTATATATATGTATGTGTATATATATATAAATATATATAAATATATATAAATATATAGCCTCGAAGCCTCGCCATTCCCTTCAGCCCCCAACCTCCCTCCCTGGATGAGGAAGCTGCCATGTTTATTCACATCCGTTTTCAACAGGGATCTCCTCTCCATCTTTTATCTCGCTCCCACCCCGCTGCTGTCTTGCTGCAATCAACGGGCGATTCATCCTCCTGCCTTTGTGTGCTTGCAGGAAGTTTCTTGAAGATATTTCTCGCTGACGGGGACACTTCTTTCGAGAAGGAACAGCGCGAGAACGGTTCGTTTCTTGAGATTCTAGACTCGGATGTTTTTTTGTTTTTTTTTTATCTATCTTTTGTTTTCTCTCTTTTCGTATGTGTGTGTGCAAATACGCAGAATGGAAATTGATATCTTGATTATACTGATTTAAATTAGGAAAATTTTATACCAATTTATGAATTTAAAATTTGTAACTAGTATATATTTCTTTTAATTCAACATGCATTTGAGATCTGTTCTCGCAAGTTTTCGTATAGCAAACATGTGCAATACAAACATGTGAATGTGATATTATTAAAGAGCAATACAGTATGTTTTTTATATACCCATATATACATGCATATATACATGTATACATACATGAAATACATACATACATACATATATACATACATAAATTCATACATTCATACATATATACATATGTACAATGTACATACACACATATACATATATACATACATACACACATACATATATACATACATACATGCATACAAACATTATAATACATACATAATGTATTAAATATACATTATTCAAATCAACCTTATTTTGCATTAACTAACGTGAAAAAATAACAATTCTAATACACAATTAAAAAGATATAAAAAATAAAATAATAATAATAATTTAATCTTTAATATATAATCTATTCATAGCTCTTACTCCTTTGAAATTCACTTTGACTTCTTCATTCAATCTCAATCTTCAACGTTTATCAATACATATACATGAATAACCAAACACTTAATTCACCCTTACGATATAACGCTAACCAACTTATCCAGCGCCCACTCTACATCCTTTGACTTCTCACCCTTACGTTATAACGCTAACCAACTTATCCAGCGACCACTCTACATCCTTTGACTTCTCACCCTTACGTTATAACGCTAACCAACTTATCCAGCGACCACTCTACATCCTTAGACTTCTCACCCTTACG
>BOPN01000392.1:282500-285000 GCA_017312705.2 Penaeus japonicus | reverse complement strand
TTGTAGGATGTAGGATGTAGGATGAAGGCCACAGCTAGGTGCTAATTATGCTAGCCTTTCTTCCTTTCATAGGAGGAGGAGGGGGGGGAGGAAGAGGAGGAGGAGGGGGTAGAGGTGGTGGAGGGGGATCATTAGTAGGAGGAGGAGGAAAAGGAAGAGGGGGAGGGGGATCAGGAGGAGAAGGGGGAGGGACCAGTAGGAGGAGGAAGAGGAGGAGAAGAAGGAGGAGGAGAAAGAGGAAGAGAAGGAGAAGAAAAAGGAGAAAAAGGAGGAGAAGAAAGAGAATGAGAAGAAAATTGAGAAGAAGTAGGAGAAGGAAAATGAGGAGGAAGAGGAGGAGAAGAAAAAGGAGAAAAAGAAGAAGAAGAAGAAGAAGGAGGAGAAAGTCCAAATCATACGAGCTTCTTTTCCTCTCGTATACGCTTTAGTGTTTATTTTCTCAGTCGCCAAAACGTCGAGCAGCGAGACACTTCAGAGAAATCACTGGTGAAGAAGTTTTGTACACACCAGGGAAGAGATTAAGGATATATATGAAAATATAGCTGCGTGTAGTGGCTAAATATTTACGTATGAAGATTTATTTATATCTCTGCCTAATCTACCTATCTATACAATCATGTGTGTATTTGTCTATCTATTTATCTATCTGATGTGTCTATTTGTCTATTTATCTATCTGATGTGTCTATTTGTCTATCTATCTATCTGTCTGTCGTCTGTCTGTTTGTCGTTTTATTTGTATCTTTATCTTTATTTATGTTTATATCTGTATCTATATACATGTGTGTTTATATTTTCCTTTGTATCTTACGTAACGTTTTTCTCTCTTTATCTCCCGCAGTCTCTTTCACTTCTCTTTTGTTTTCCCTTCCATTTATTCCCCTTTCTCTCTACCTCTTCCTCTCATCTTCCTACTTCTTTCGAATTTTCTCTCCCCTTCTGCCCTTTACTATTCTTACCTTTTCTTTGTAGCACGGTCTCTCTCTCTTTCTCTCTCTCTTCCATTCTCTGTAGCACGGTCTCTCTCTCACTCTCTCTCTCTTTCATTCTCTATAGCACGGTCTCTTTCTCTCACTCTCTCTCTCTCTTTCTCTTCTCTCTCTCACATACTCCCTCTCCCTCTCCCACTCCCACTCTCTCCCTCTCTCCCACTCCCTCACCCTCACCCTCTCCCACTACCACCCCTTCTCAAGAACCAGATCCTTTTCCGTTTGATCTAAAGATTGAATGTGAAAACTAACTTTATACCATATCATTTTGGCTCACCGCAGACGTGGCTTTTCAAAACCCTTGTGCAATGTACACGATTTAGGAAAACCTTTAGCAAAACATGCGTATTATATTCATGTCAGTGGTGTTATTGTGAATGGTAAGTGAATTAAGGGTTGTCACGTTTCCAGATAGTAAGATTTGACGTCATTTCTTTGATTTACATGATTACATATATACCTGTAATTTCCTTATAAAAAACAAAAAAAATGATTACATATATACCTGTAATTTCCTTAAAAAAAAAAAAAAAAAAAATCTGAACAAATACATTTCCACACATTGTTTCAATAAGAAATCAGTCTTTGAAAAAGAAAGATTATGCGTTCAATTCCTTCACATGCAAAAGAGAACGCGTGACAACAAAGTCTTTAGTGTTGAGTATTCCATGATCGTCTCCCAGGAACTGTTTTCACGTCCGAACATAATGGATTACAGGACGACAGGTTATGTCGTGTAAAAGAGCTTGAGGGTGGAGAATGATGGTCCCGAATATAAAGTGTTAATGTGGCAGCAAAGGTAAGGAGAGTAGTCAGTGTGTGTGTGTGTGTGTGTGTGTGTGTTAACATAAGTTTGTATGGAAGTATACATATACTCATGTGAAAATATACACAATAATAATAAATACGCATACACAAACACGCGCGCGCGCACACACACACACACAAACACATATATATGTACATTTATGTATATATATGTATGTATGTATATATATATATATATATATATATATATATATATATATATACGTATATATATACATTTACACACACAAACACACACACACATATATATATACTGTACATATATATATAGATATAGACACATATGGAATCTATCAGTTTTGGTGAACACGTGTCCTTTTTTGTGACTTTTTTCTGTTTTGATTTCATTTCCAAAGTTCACTCGCTCATCATCCTCCATTCAAGTCAGAACCAAAATTCCCGTATCTTTTATTAAGTAATATAGTGATATAACTCTTTGATGTACAAGTTTCATTATTTCTCTGAAGGAATTCTGACCGTTTTTCTAGCTTAGTTTTTTAATGATATATTTTTTTCATTTGTATTAGTTAATTTACCTGGCTGTTTTAAGCCTATTGTGTTTCTGTATGAAGCTCGTATGAAAGTTATTCAGCAGTGAATAATGAATACAAATTTTCTAAACTATCTGAGAATGTCAAAGACTACGGGCCTTTTATACATATTTCAGTTCCAAGAATTAACCTT
>BOPN01000392.1:265000-267500 GCA_017312705.2 Penaeus japonicus | reverse complement strand
AGATTTGGGGAGAGGGGGATGGGCGAAGGGGTGGGGGATGGGGGATGGGGAGATGGGGGACGGGGAGAGGGGGAGGGGGTAAGGAAGGGGGGATGGGGGGTAGAGGGGGAAGGGGGTGAGGGGTCTTACGACATGGGGACGGCTTGTGGTACTGGCGTTATGATTATGTCATGCTTGTGGACATATATTATACATGTGTGTGTGTTTGTTCATACACACAAGCACACACACATGCACACACACACACACACACACACACACACACACACACACACACACACACACACACACACACACACACACACACACACACACACACACACACACACACACACACACATAAGAAATAAATAAAGAGAGAGAGAGAGAGAGAGAGGGAGGGAGGGAGAAAGAGAAAGAGAGAGAGAGAGAGAGAGAGAGAGAGAGAGAGAGAGAGAGAGAGAGAGACAGAGAGAGAAAGAGAGAGAAATAGAAAGAAATAGAAAGAGAGAGAATGCAACAGACATAACATATTCTAAACAAAGCTGATAACACACACCTAACACTAACAATAAAAATAACACGGAAAAGCAAAAGCTAGTCACCCACAAAATCAATATATCAAAAGCAAGATAATCAGATTCGCTGACGTCACACTACTAATAGAACTTTTATCTGCAACAACAGCAATAGCATTTAATTCAACACATGCAACATTTGCAACCATTATTACCGTTCTTATCATGAGTTTTAAAAAATGACATTGACTTCATCTCTAATTATGGTTGTCAGAATTATCATACAATGCCACGCGTTTATCATCAGAACCCTGCAACCAACTGTAATAATGTTATCAACCAGTGAACCAGATAAAAAAAAAAAAAAAAAAAAAAAAAAAGGTAATTCGTGAGTATTATGATCGTAATTTTATCATAACCTACAATCAGTTGTAATATAACCTCGGCTGCAGATGAATGTTAGAATGACCTTGACGGGTCTACGAGGTCATAAAAGACTTTTATGAGCCGTTCAGAATTCATTTTACTCGGAGATTGAATTAGCATGGATTATTCTATTTGACTGTATAATTCAAAGCTGCGATTCGTATATACTGACGTACACACATACACACACGCCCGATAACACATACGTACACTCTTTCACACACACACACACGCACATATAGACACATCCACACACACACACACACACCCACCCACACACACACATACACACACACATACACATACACACACACACACACACACACACACACACACACACACACACACACACACACACACACACACACACACTATATATATATATATATATATATATATATATATATATATATATATATATATATATATTCATATATGTGTGTGTGTGTGTGTGTGTGTGTGTGTGTATTATATATATATATATATATATATATATATATATATATATATATATATATATATATATATATATATATAATATGTATATACATATACACAATTGGAATGGCATCCAAGGCGGCAGCAAGTGGCCCGTCAAGAGGCCTCCGGGAGCCATTAGCCAGTTAAGCGAAGCGGTCTCGTTGCCCCGGGCGGCTACGAGCGAGGCCCAGAGAGCGCTCGTGTGTCTGTCTGTCTGTCTGTCTGGCAGGTATTTCGAAGTCAGCGCGTACTGCGGAGGCGGATATGAGGAGGCTGACTGGCTGGCTGGCTGGCTGGCTGGCACGCCCCTTCACCCCCCCCCCCGCCCCCGTCAAGGCCCGGTAATGGACCCCCCCCCCCCCCCCCATTTCCCCCGCCGTCGCATAGAATACCAATCCCATATTGTGCCTTTGCATGAATGCCATGACGTGTCGGTCGTGATTCTGAAGGATTGGAGGGATTGGAGGGAGCAGGGCTGGCTGAAGGGCGGGCGGGCTGGAGGGCTGGAGGGCTGGCGGGCGGACGCTCTCTAATGATGTCATATCTTGGGTGATAATGACATTGCCAGCGTGAGTCAGCAATGGGCGGACGGGCGAGCGGACGGGTAGGCGGGTAGGGTGATCGGGCGGGCAGGTAGGGCGGACGAGGGCGGTCGGGTAGGGCGTCCTAATCTAGTGGCTCGCATCCTTACCCTCGACCCGAAGGACTTCTTTCCCTCCCTCCTTCCTTCCTTCCTTCGTATGGGGGGGTGGGGGGGAGGGGGGCTGTGATTAATAGACTTTAGCGACGCAGAAAGCCCTTGACTCACACAGGCAAGGAATGAGAGAGCAGAGATGAGGGAGTCAGCACCCTCGCGAGAGAGAGAGAGAGAGAGAGAGAGAGAGAGAGAGAGAGAGAGAGAGAGAGAGAGAGAGAGAGAGAGAGAGAGAGAGAGAGAGAGAGAGAGAGAGAGAGAGAGAGACGGAATAGACCTCTAATAGACCTCTAAATGTCACCCCGGCGCCTCCGGATATTTACAGAAGGAGCGGCTCGATGTAATGACCATTGTTGCGCTACAGACAATGGCTCGTATCTTCTCGCCGACTCTGTGCTCGTTG
>BOPN01000392.1:245000-255000 GCA_017312705.2 Penaeus japonicus | reverse complement strand
AAATACAAACAAAGGATAAACAGAAGTTAATGGGATGGGGTCAAGTCTTGCAACCAACCTCTGCTTCGACAATACCCTTTTTTCAAGATGAATTCCTCTGCCGAAGAAATGCGTGGCGTCAACACCCAGTTCCTCATAAATGCACATGAACAAGAGCATTAGCAACATCATCATCATCTCATAAGAGTACCAAATGTTGCATTGCATAAGAACCGACAAACCGACAGTGTGCAAGACACCACCAAAACACAAACACATGAATACAAAGCATGTGCTATACTTTCCCTTTCGTGCATTCACTCTTTGCAACAATTACTTTCCCAAGAATCAACGAAATACAAGATGTTGAGTCGCAGTGCAAGAGTTTGAATAAAAAAAGTCAAGCTTACACTCGTCAGGCCATGGCCACCGATAATCGTTCAATAAGGGTTATTTTCGTGTACTTATCGATTGGCCAGTCGCCCGTATGAATTTTGAAGAAGACCTCTGAGTCATCGAGAGGTTAGGGGGCGTGTCTTCGTAACATTTGTTCAGCTTTTGTGCTATTTTAACTGGTAGTTATATGACAGTAGTATAGGAAGATAAGAAGATAGGTAAAAGAAATGAGAGTGAGGGAGAGGGAGAGGGAGAGGGAGAGGGAGGGAGAGAGGGGGGGGGAGAGAGAGAGAGAGAGAGAGTGAGTATGAGTAAGAGAGAGAGAGAGTATGAGTGAGAGAGAAAGAGAGAGAAAATGAATGAGAGAGAAAGAGAGAGAAAATGAGTGAGAGAAAGAGAGAGAGAATGAGTGAGTGAGTGAGTGAGAGAGAGAGAGATAGGGGGGGGGGGGAAGTATGAGTGAAAGTGGGAGGGGGAAGGGACAGAGAGAGAGAGAGAAATAGATAGATGAAAAGAGAGAGGCGGGGAGAGAGAGAAAGAAAGCGAGAGAGAGAGAGAGAGAGAGTAAAACACTGGACGACCATCAAACAAGGACATAAAAACATAAAGAACAATTCCTTCAAAACTCATATAACTTCACAACAAAAACAAGAACAATCACAAATAACCTTGTTTCGTGGACCAAAAAGTAACAAACTTTAAGCCACAATGCGATAGCGTCTTGATACCACGTCTGGTAAGTCTTTTTATATCTAAAATATATCATGCAATCTCCTTCATAATTTACATTATATATCGGAGAATCTGAGATGTAATTGATGAAGAAAAAAGAAGAGTTAATTTCTGATTCTGTTCAAAAGGTGTTTGTTATGTTTGTTTATCCTTTGGACAAAATAATGTATGACAATCAAAGATTTCCATATTATTACTGTTTCAGAGACAAAAAAACAACTTTGTTTTTGCATCCTGTTGTTGCAAATTGCTATCTTATGTTCATATATAAGGAAAAAAGCATAAACAAAATATTAAGGTTATGGTTTATAATTCGTAACAATGACAATAAAAGAATATTTTATTTCATTTGTTTATTTGATTAAGACTTGTAATAAGTGGATATTACTTTTCTTAATTTCACCTTCTTAATTGTCACTCTAACCTTCAGTTTACTTTGGAAATGCATACTTTTATATACAAATTGTGTGTGCGTGTGCGTGTGCATGAGCGTGTGTGCGTGTGCGTGTGCGTGTGCGTGTGTGTGTGCGTGTGTGTGTGCGTGTGCGTGTGCGTGTGCGTGTGCGTGTGCGTGTGTGTGTGTGCGTGTGCGTGTGTGTGAATAAATCAACTGAACTTTATGGATACTTTCTTAAAGATATCAAGAGAATGTCACAACTGGTACACTCAACCGTGCCGGTACGAATATAGACAACGAAGAAAGCCACGTATAAACAATGCAACTCTCCCTAAAAGTTCACATTCCAAAATCTCCCGCAGTGCATTAGGAATTCGGCTTATCTTTCTGTCTCTGTCTCTCTTTCTCTATCTATCTTTCTCTCTTTCTCTTTCTCTCTCTCTCTCTCTATCGTTCTCTCTCTCTCTATCTATCTATCTTTCTCTCTCTCTCTCCATCTCTCTCTCTCCCTCCTTCTCCCTCACCCTCACCCTCTCCCTCTCCCTCCCTCCCCATCTCTCTGTCCTTTTTATATATATATTTTTTCTTTTCTCTTTCAATTTTACAGATTATCCAACAGTTTTAGAACCGAGGTCCTGCTGTGCCTGTCTGTCACAAGAAAACGGAATCCTCAACTTCAACCACAGAAAATATGCCCTTCGGCTGTTGACTTGTTTATCTTCACGACTTGTCTGATGGTTATCATGGCAATTGTCAAGCGCGTTAATTCCGTGGTGTTTTTTGTTTTTTAAGTCTAGGTATATGATATATATGTATATATATATATATATATATATATATAAATATATATATATGTGTGTGTATGTATGTATGTATGTATGTATGTATGTATGTATGTATGTATGTATGTGTATGTGTGTGTGTGTGTGTGTGTGTGTGTGTGTGTGTGTGTGTGTGTGTGTGTGTGTGTGTGTGTGTGTGTGTGTACATGTATATATATAGAAAAAACAACAACCGAACAGCTGTTATTTTGTGCAACGGCAAAATGATTCTTAAAGATTCAGCCTTATGTTACTGATATTAAGCGCATAGTTAAGAAAAAAAACAAAAAAACGTCGGGAATTCCCAGTAGTAAATCTCCAGACTACACAACACTCTTTGATCATCAAGGTGTTTTTGTTATATAATAGAATTAAGAAAGAAAAAAAAAATAGAATTAACAGAAGCTCTAATCATGCCATGTCTTACAGCTTCGAGACATAAAGTATGATTTAGATAATTGAAAACCTTAATCGTTAACTTCAGGACTATTTTATAAAAAGAGTTATTGAACCACACCTACTAGCAAGCAAGCACCGGTGTAGCTCCTATTTACAAGTCACAACTGACTCCCTAAGACTACCACAACAGTAAGGTATTCCTCTTTCGTTTAATTTAACAGTCCCCCCTCCCCTCCCTTATCCCTCCCTCCTATTAATATACCATCTAACTATCCTCATCCACTCTGTATCCACACAAGCTCCTCCTAAACATTAATCCGATTGGCCTGGAGGCTTGCTCGATAGTCTATTAGGTATTATGACAGAGCTATAGCTTTGTTATGTACTTGTTACTCCACGTCAACTGGCTTGACGGGGGAAGGTAGCATGTCTCAATTATCCTCTGTCAACTCTCCGTCAATAATTGCTCTTTGCACCTTCTCTTGATTCTTAATTATTACTTTGACGTCTTATTTTAAGCTCTAATACGTGCCTTAACGGAAGGATAAAGATGGTAAAATCTACGGTATGTGCGCTCCAGATTTCGTGTTTTCTTGAGGAATAAACACCATAAAGAATGTTCTAGCCTCTGATAGTACTTCATAAATAATCAACCATGCGCTTCGCTGGATACCAATCGATAGGAGAAGCATAGGACTCTATGACGTCAGTATTGGACTGAATTGTTTACACCGTTAGTCTTCAGTCCAACGAAACAAATTCACGGTTGGTATATAGGCAGAATTCGGGTAATTGTCCGTTTGTCTCTCTCGTATATAGACATTTATTCATGTATACACATATACATACATGTGTATTTCTTTAATATATATACATACATGTGTATTTCTTTAATATATATATACATAAATGTGTATCTCTTTAATATATATACATACATGTGTATTTCTTTAATATGTATACATACATGTGTATTTCTTTAATATATATACATACATGTGTATTTCTTTAATATGTATACATACATGTGTATTTCTTTAATATATATATACATACATGTGTATTTCTTTAATATATATACATACATGTGTATCTCTTTAATATATATACATACATGTGTATCTCTTTAATATATATACATACATGTGTATCTCTTTAATATATATACATACATGTGTATCTCTTTAATATATATATACATGTGTATTTCTTTAATATATATATACATGTGTATTTCTTTAATATATATACATACATGTGTATTTCTTTAATATATATACATACATGTGTACACCTACATACATACCGGTTTGTAATCTTAACAGAAGACTTGTAACCACACCCCTCATGAATGCATTATCAAAGTTCCATGAAAAATGCCGAAAGATAGTGGGTGTCGATAAGCAACAAAGGTGAAAATGCAAGTGTTATAACGTTCATAAGTTTGAGACCAAATGGAAATTCAAGATAAAGGAAGGCATTGAACAGGCATCACCGCAGGAGGCGATTTTATTCATAGTGAATTCTTTTGCGTTACGTTTATCATCCACTTTGATGTATAGGAAGAAGAAACAAAACTATTAATAATAACACACCTATAACGAAGACCACAGGTGTGTTCCTATCAGCCATCCAAATAAGGACAAAACCGTAGGAGGAGCACAAGGACAATTTTTCTTTTCCTACAAATTGTCTGGACCGTAACTGATATCCTTCACAGGGCTATCTCGACGCCCCCCTCCTCCGCCCCCACCCCCACCCACCATCTATCACCAGGAGTAGCCCCCGAGTCGAACTAGCATAGTGTGTCTCATCTTTAATGTTATTCTCGCCCGTGTGAAGATGACGTCGGGAGGGAGGCAGTTGCGAGAGAGAAAATATGGTCTCGAGAAAGGGTGGATTTCCTTTTTTTTTTTTCTTTCTTTCTTTCTGTCTTCTTTGAGGGGGGGAGAGGGATTGAGGGAGGGAGGGAAGGAGGGAGGAAGAATACGACATTAATAAGGAAAAAGAAAGAAAAAAAATAAGTAAGAGTTACTATAATCTTTCGAGATACATTAGTTTTTTTGTTGTTTTTCGGAAAAAAGTGGAAGGAAGGAGGAAGAATATGACATTAATAAGGAAAAAGAAAGAAAAAAAATAAGTAAGAATTACTATAACCTTTCGAGATACATAAGTTTTTTTTCCGGAAAAAAAGTAGAGCATATAAGAAAAGACAAAAAAAAAAAAAGAGAAAAAAAAAAAAAAAAAAAAAAAAAAAAAAAAAAGGGTACAGTTCTAAAAGGAAAGTGTCGATGATCCTAAAGTGTACAACACGTGACAGCAAAGCAAGATGCAGATGTTGAAAGATGATGCAACCCAAGAAAAGGGGAGGGAAGGAGCAGGACGAAGTGCATAAAGGAGCTTGGCTGAGACGAGAGACGTCGAGGCGGTAAAAGCCGAGCCAAGGGAGAGGGGGGTTGGGGGGGTAGGGGTGGGAAGGAGGGGGGAGAAGGAGAGGGGGGTTGGGGGGTATGGGTAGGAGGGAGAGAAGAAGAGGGAGAGGGTGAGGGGGGTAGGAGGGGGAGAGGGATGAAGAGGGAAGGAGGGGGAGAGGGAGAGGGATGAAGAGGGAAGGAGGGGGAGAGGGGGAGGGATGAAGGGGGTAGGAGGGGGAGAGGGAGAGGGTGAGGGAGGAGGGGAGTAGGACAGACAGAGGGAGGATAGAGAGAGGGAGGTAAGATAGGAGTAGGAGAGGGAAGAGAGGGGGAGAAGGAGAGGGAAGAGAGGGGGAGAAGGAGAGGGAAGAGAGGGGGAGAAGGAGAGGAAAGAGAGGGGGAGAAGGATAGGGAAGAGAGAGAAGAGAAGGAGAGGGAAGAGAGGGGGGAGAAGGAGAGGGAAGAGAGAGAAGAGAGGGGGAGAAGGAGAGGGAAGAGAGAGAAGAGGAGAGGGAAGAGAAGGAGAAGGAGAGGGAAGAAAGGGAAGAGAAGCAGAGAGAAAGAGAGAGGGAAGAAAGGGGGAGAAGGAGAGGGAAGAGAAAGAGAGGAAAGAGAAGCAGAGAGGATAGGTAGAGAACGTAGGATGATCATCCCCTACCCTCCAATATCCACGGGGTCCTTCAGCTCCGCTTTGAGGGTGCAGATTACCGCTCGGTGGGTGGGCGACCCCATCCTTGGCAGAAGAAGGGCTCTCAGGATCGAGCACGCGCCAGGAGAGAGGACAGCCGCGACACGTGTCAATAATCTGGATCCTTTCCTTAAACGCCCTACTGTCTACATTCACGAAGGTTGCGAAGTTGCAGAGACGAGCAACACGGGTAACCCAAACATTTTTTTTTTTTTTTTTTTTTATAATGCATTCGACAAGCAGGTTCATTTGCATATCAATATACATCAAATTTATATACGCACTGATGGGTATTAATAGCTTGTCCCTGTGAATAAATATGGAACAAATTGAATGCTTTAACGGAAGACAATAAACTTAATGGCGAAAACGTGTTTGTATGTGGAAGGGTGGAAGAGAGAGAGGATAATAAATGATAAGTGGAAGAGAGGTGGATAAAGGTGGAAGGAAAGAATGTCTGATAGGGAGATAAGGTGTGGAGAGGAGTGGGAACGAGCGTTAGGAATGAAGGGGGGAGAGAGGGAAGGAATAGGGAATGATGATGATGATGATGAATTTTATTTGAGGACTTTTTGAAAATCTTGTGTCTGTCATTCTTTCTCTGTCTCGCTCGCCGCTGTTATCTCTCTCTCTCTCTGGTTCCCGTTCTCTCTCTTTCTCTCTCAGACAATGCAACTTTTTTTCCAAGGGATTCGTTGAGTGACAGGATGAAGAAATCAGCTAATCAAAATATATTTTTTATTCTTCTTTTAAACTTTTTAACTTCTTTTTTATACCTAATCAAGTGTGTACATCATCGCCCGTATGTCTGCATTCGTTGAATTTGCCGATCATTTGAATAAAACTTAATTCCAAATTTCGTCGGCGATATCAAAGGCGCTTGGCCACGTTGGGTTTGGTTCTTTGTTATCAAATGCATTATTCATTTATTTCCTTTCGTTTTATTTTCTCTCTCTGATTATTTGTCCGTTTGTCTCATTATCTTAACTGTTTCTTTTTGTCTTTCTCTTTTTTTTCTTTTTCACTTTTTTTTTTCTCTGTGTATATATATATATATATGTATATATATATATATATATATATATATATATATATATATATATATTCTTGTCACACTTTATATATCTGTTCATCTATATTCTTTTTATCTTTTTTTTTTTATCTCCCCTGCTTCTCTTCATCTCTCTCTCTCTCCTTTCTCCTCCATTTTATTCCTCTCCCTCTTCTCTCCTCTGCTATCTTCTCTCCCTCTCTATTCCCTCTTCTCCCTTATCTCCTCTCTCTTCTCTCTTCCTCATTCTTATCCTTCTCTCCCTCCCTCTCTCTCCTTTCTTCACAGATCTTTTCTTCCCTTCGTCTAGAAACTTTTTTTTTTTTTTTTTTTTTTTAGTACCATGCGCGACCACGTGACTATAAAGCAGTCTGGCTGAACATTCATGGAGACTAATAGACGCAAGAATGCCGCAGGTGGTGTAAGTGAACCGAGGCAATAGCCCGCCAGCCAGCTCCCGCCCGCACCATCTGCCAGGTGGGTTCCCGTCCCGTCACCGCTACGAGTGAAGTGTGTCGCCTCAAAAAAAAAAAAAAAAAAAAAAAAAAAAAAAAAAAAAAAAAAACAAGACAGACAGACATGTTCTCTCGTCTTGAATGCAACTTTCTCTGGAGGCGACACGGGCTGAAAATGGATCCAGATGGTTATCGGATTAATGTGAGAGAAATGAGCCAGAGAGAGAGAGAAGATTTATGGGTAGGATGCCTTCTATTGTGCAAGCAAAGGTAACAACAAAACCCTCAGCGTCAGATGACATTAGCATTAAAAATAGCTTAGTATTCTTTGTCAGTCACTTTAAAAAGTCTACGGGTAAGACACGCCTATTTTCACCCCACGAAAAAAAAAAAAAAAAAAAAACTCGACAGCGAAGAAAACAATATATCTCGATCCAAACAATATTCCTAGACAGAAAAATATATATATATAAGAAAAAGAAAAGGATAAACGCCAGCAGTAACAACAGAAATAATCCATCTCTTCTGCTAGCTACTTCGACAGGAGGAGAGGAGTAAAGCAACCAGTAATATCTTGAGTTCGTATTCTCGATCTCCTCTCGTTGCTTTTCCTCCGCGTATCGTCTCGGGTTTTCCTGCCAGTTCCTCCTGTCTTGTAGCTGTCACGTTGCTCGATGATAAGGACTGATAAGAACACTAAATGAATGTTCTTTGCGATAACTTGAACTGATAATGATGGACCAAACGAGGAATTAAAAGACATTAGTTTTGTTTCTCCTTTTTTTTTTTATCTTCGTCTTGTTTTGGTTCTTGTTTGTTTTTTTGTTTGTTTGTGTGTGTGTGTGTGTGTGTGTGTGTGTGTGTGTGTGTGTGTGTGTGTGTGTGTGTGTGTGTGTGTGTGTGTGTGTGTGTGTGTTTGTGTTATTTGTGTGTGTGTTTGTGTTATTTGTGTGT
The DNA here is from genome assembly GCA_017312705.2 of Penaeus japonicus. NCBI lineage: Eukaryota > Metazoa > Arthropoda > Malacostraca > Decapoda > Penaeidae > Penaeus > Penaeus japonicus. The sequence continues at coordinate 246,714 of BOPN01000392.1, read as the reverse complement.
ATGTGTGTGTAAGTAAGTGAGTGAGTGAGAGTGTGTGTGTATGTGTGTGTGTGCGTGAGTGTGTGTGTGTGTGTGTGTAAGTGTGTGAGTGAGTGAGTGTGAGTGAGTGAGTGAGTGTCTGTGAGTTTATGCTACTTCTTCATGCGTGTCCTTGTGCGAAAGTGTTACCCATGCTGCGTTTTTATGTGCGAGAGAAGAAGGGACCAGAGACTTTAATAGTTAGAACGAAAAGCAATAGAGGGAGAAAGTGTAATATATGGGCAAAGTTATCTCATTCTGCTGGAAATTTATGAGGCAAATATCAGAGGTTTAAATCAAAGGCTTAGACGCTCACGCAGGTTGGGTTTCTTTGAATAATGAATACAGGTGTATATTTATAAATAAATAAATATATATATATATATATATATATGTATATATATACCTATATATATATACATAGATACACATAAATATACATACATACATATATACGCACACACAAACGCATATATATGACCCACAAAACAGATATTTACATGATAAATATAACTTTGCTACGATAAGAAATAATTAAAATCTCGATAGTAATTCGGTTAATTGCACATCTACTTTGATTCCCTAATTAGTTATGATAAGAGTTTTGGTGAGGGCGGTGTGTGTGTGTGTGTGTGTGTGTGTGTGTGTGTGTGTGTGTGTGTGTGTGTGTGTGTGTGTGTGTGTGTGTGTGTGTGTTTGTATAAATATATACTTATACATGATACCATGATAACCCCCTAACCCCCCCACCCCCCTCACTACCCTTTCCCCATCCCGGGAGGTAAAAGCACAGAAACTCCAGTTTGACCCGACCCAGATGCTTGCGGGTTAATTGGGTTTAAAGTCTGCAACGAGACATACCGGACTTACATTTATATATATACATACATTTCTTACACGAATTATCCTTCTTCCTAAAGTCCAGTCGAGTTTTCGGTTCAGTTAAGAGGAAAATAAAATAGTGGAGGCGAGTTAAGAAATGCAGGACGGGTGGAATCGCACAGCGCGAGAGATGGGCGCGAGACAAAAGCCAGGGGGAGGGGGAGATAACGCTACCGTGTTACTTGCTTAGACACTTCCCCCTTCCCCCTACTCATCCCTTTCTCATTCATCTTCTAATTCACCTCCTAATCGTCTATAAAGCCCTCATACAACTTACACCTCATTCAAAACCCTTTCTCATCTTCTTTCTCATCTTCCTCATTCCTTATTTCCCCTCATTTCACTCCCCCCTTCCGTTGCCAATCAATTTCTTTCCCTCTACCAGGCTTCTCATTACTCACTTTCCCTCATTAAAATACTCTTGTCTATTCAATTTCTAACCTACTTCCTCATCATCTACCATACCCTCATACCTCACACATCTCATTCACCTGTCTGGTACCTCACCTTCTTCCCCTCACTTTCTCATCCCCTAATCTTTCCAGATAACATCATGACGACACCTTTGTCACCCTCTTCTCTCTCCTAATCCTCTCTCATGCACTCATAACTTTTTCACCACCTCATCCCCTTACCCTTACCCTTGTCCCTTCGATCTTACCCCATCTCCATCCCCTCATCCACTCTGACGCCCTCAATTCCTCATTTTCACTCACTCACTCATCCCCTCAGCTTTTCGACCCCACCTTTTCGCATTATCTCATCCCCTCACCCTTTCCCCTTCTCCTTCCCTCATCTCATCTCTCCCCATCGG
>BOPN01000392.1:232500-242500 GCA_017312705.2 Penaeus japonicus | reverse complement strand
CTACGAGATAAGGGGGGGGATACTATAGTATTCTAGGGACCCGTAAAAAAAAAAAAAAGCTAAATAAAAAAAAAGTGGAGTACAAATACATTCTTGGCATCCTCCAAGTGGGAATAATTGTGACAGTGGTAGTACTTTGTTGCGCAACATATTGCCAGTACTATTGAATTAGCTTTTCGAGTCCCGTGATGCTTAAACAATATAATACTCGTAATTGATGCCCAGTAACGAGTATTTCGGACGAGTATTTTCTACACCACCACGTTGTTATTTCGAATAATTCGCTCTGTTAAGCATGTCGACCTTCCGATACTTCGTCTGAGGGCATTGCATGGTGATTCAGAATGCAGAGCAACTGAACCTTCTCTTCGGTGTATTATACAAGCTCTCTCTCACGTGGAGAAACAGGACGAGGAGGAGGAGGAGGAGGAAGGAGGGAGGAAAGGAGGAGGAGGAAGGAGGGAGGGAGGGAGGAGGAGGAGGAGGAGGAGGGAGGGAAGGAGGAGGAGGAGGAGGAGGAGGAGGAGGACAAGGAGGGAGGGAGTTAAGGAGGAGGAGGAAGAGGGAAGGAGAGAGGGAGGGAAGAGAACAGAAGAGAACTAACAGACGTGTGAGTCAAATATACGAAGTCTTCAAGTTGGGGGAGTCCGCTATACACGTCACGTGGGTTTGAAATACACTAACAAACGCCCCTCACCCCCCTTCGCTTTTCACTCCGGCTATGACAGGAGTGCATTTCTTAATCCAGAGATATTACACTCCTTTTTATTTTATATTTTTTACAAGTAGTACTCCAGGTTACCGTCCTGTAACAAAGCGAGTATCTGGTTTCTCTGCCGTCAGATCAGTTATCAGAATACATATAAACCTCTTTATTTATACTACTACCCTCGTATAAGAACATTGCACTGAATGAAGATGTTAATCACTCTGCATATGCAAATGTTCCTCTACATTAAAAGAAGGGCATGCAACGAGGTAATATAAACGTCAGAGTGGGACTTCATTCTGCAATCTTGCATCCTACCTGGATTTCATTTTTTTTTCTTTTTTTTTGCATTATCACTTTGCTTATTTGCTTATCAATCTTTATCCCAGGATTCCAATCTCCTATCCACTAGTGTTAAATCCTAATCAGGTGGAATGTGTTATCGTTTCGAATCAAATCCGATGTAACTCAGGAACCCTTTTTTCTATTTTTTTTTCCTTCTTTTTTTTCGTTTCTTTTACTTTCTCTTGTCTTGTCTCTTCTTTCAGGATTTCCACGTCTCTGTTTGGAGTGACCCCCATCCTACGTTCGACTCAGACCCGTTGCATAATGAAACTTTGACCTCGGATTGACCTATGAGGAGATTCCGTGACCTTGATTCTTCTTGGCCGATGTGAAGATCGAGGCGGGACGAATGAATTGATGAATCAGTTATTCTTGGTATGAATCGGGTAAGAATTGCAAGTGTGATTGCAATATGATGCCCCACTAATCCAGGATTGTGAAATCAGTTGGGATAGGAAGTAATGTGTAGAATAGGTAAGGAAATATCATGTTCCGATATTTGTTTTGAGGGAATACTGTGTGTGTGTGTGTGTGTGTGTGTGTGTGTGTGTGTGTGTGTGTGTGTGTGTGTGTGTGTGTGTGTGTGTGTGTGTGTGTGTGTGTGCGTGCGCGTGGCAATGCAAGTGGCAGTAATAATTACAATAACATCAACAATGACAAAAAACAACGACAACAAACAATAATAAATACAGATACACATATTCTACCCAGAGATAGTTTGCGTAATGACAAATCTCACACACTTGGTGGTCCTTAAAACAAAATAACGAGAGCGAAATTCACTGCAATTGCCTAGCGTTGCAGCAATACAAAAGAACAATCCATAACCATAAACACAATTGACAAAAAAAAAAAAAAGAAAAAAAGAAAAAAAAAAATCGCACTGCGCACGAGACAAAATGCAATTCGAAACAGAAAGCCGTTGACACTTTGATTCCTCCCTTTAATTAATAAGACGCTCTGCTTAATCGCCTCCTCAATCAACCACCTCAACCACAAAGTAGGAAACGGATCACGGAATAAATCAAGAGGAACAACCCCCTCACAACCCCTACTTACCCACTATTAACCCACAAATCACCATCCCCCCCACCCACCCACCCACCACCACCACCACCCATCAGGCGACAAGAAACAACGACCCCTCAACCACAGAGCCCATAAGGAAGCCCAGCCTATTGGAACCAAAGGGGAAAATAGAACTTAATGACAGCTCTACCATAGGGTCTTCAAATCCCATCTTCAACGACAGAGGCGACGATGGCAGGCAGGCAGGCAGGCAGAGAGGTCGTACTGTGGTCGTGGATGCCAGCGGGAGATAAGGATGACTCGTGCCTATGTCGCGTTCGACCCGTCGCTTCCCATAAAGATATCACGCCTTTTTACGCCATTTTAATCCCTCTGTGCCGGCGGTAATGGCGGCTTTGGCGGATTCGGGGCGAGGAAAGGGTTAATATAATGGTCGGCGTTGTTGTGATTCGGGTTTTTATTCTTGTCTTTGTTGTTGTTGTTGTTGATGTTGTTGTTGTTGATGTTATGATGTTATTGTTGTTGTTGATGTTATGATATTATTGTTGTTGTTGTTGATGTTATGATGTTATTGTTGTTGTTATTATGATATTATTGTTGTTGTTCCTATTATCGTCATGATTATTATGATGTTATCATTATCGCCATTATTATTAGGATTATTACCATCATAATTATTACTATTATCATCATTGCAATTATCATTATCATTGTCATTATTATCATAAGTAGTACTGATAATATAATTTCATCATTATTATTAATATCGTAAATATAATCATTACCATTAACTTTTTATCTATCATTACTGTTGTTACTTTTGTCATCATTATCAGTTATTAATAACATTAATAATGACATAATAGCAACAACAGAAGTAGCAGTATAAGTAACATTATCATAATAATTCCTATTACCATCTTCATTATAACAAGTATAATATCGCTATCACTTATATCTCACATATCAAATCAATATCATTACTACTATTATTCATAATACTACTATTACTACTAATGATAATATTATTAATAGTACTAATACTTACTACCAATTGCAATAACAATGAAAAAAAAATGGTTGCAAAAATGATTGCACCGTGGCACAATATCTCAATATTATTTTCCTTCCATTGAATTCAAACAATAATAACTAACCAGCTATAACAATTAAGTATTATCAACGACGGCCCTGCAAATTATCAACATCATCTGCATCATTATCATCACACAAGATCAACACAAGCCTCGTCATCATACTCAATTATCAAAATCACCTTCCGAGAAATTGATAACAAAAAAAAAAAAAAAAAATTAATCATAATTGTAATAAATATGATAAGAAAGCAGCGGCTCTATGGAAGTTCTTTACCTCACTGTACCGCCCCCCTCCCCACCCCTCCCCCTACACCCCTACACCCCCTTTTGCCTTATCACCATACCGCAATCATTATGGTGAGGGGCGCTTCATCACCATCATCATTAATATCGTGAGCGCCGTCATTAGGCATAATAATCAGATGGGTGACAGGGAGGTCAATGGTGTCTGTTTGTCTTTGGATTTTTTTTCTTGAAGGGGGGGGGGGGGGGGGGGGGGGGGGGGGGGGGAGGAGGGGAGGGAGAGGAGGGGTGTAGGAATGGTAGGAAGAATGTGTTAAATGAGTATAAGAAGATGATAGGAAGAAACGGAAGAGAGGAAGGATGGATGGAAGAATGGATTATGTGGTGGTGGTGGTGGTGGAGGAAGAAGAGGAGGAGGAGGAGGAGGAGGAGGAGGAGGAGGAGGAGGAGGAGGAGGAGGAGGAGGAGGAGGATAAGAAGGAGGAGGAGGTGGAGGAGGAGGAGGAGAAGGAAGAGGAGGAGGAGAAGGAAGAAGAAGAAGAAGAAGAAGAAGAGGAGAAGGGGAGGGGGGAGGGGGGAAGAGGAGGAGGAGGAGGAGGAAGAAGAAAAAGAGGAGGAGGAAGAGGAAGAAGAGAAGGAGGAGGAAGAAGAGGAGGAAAAAGTAGAAGGAAAGATGATAGGAAAGAAGAAAAGAACGAATAGGAAGAATAATATGGAGAAAAAAGAGGAAGAAACGAAGAGAAAAAAAGAGTATAGATGGAGGAAAGAAAAAGGGAAACACTTGATAAAGAATAAAAAAAAGAAAGGCACTTCATCCCTCCTCTTCCAACGAAGTCACACCGACCAACTAAATCACAAGAATGTTAATCGGACAGGCTCGACTGCCCTTCTCACCTCCCCCTCCCATCCCTCCCCTTCTGCCCCCACCCCCTTTCTCCCAAGCCGCCCACGACAAAAAGACCCGATAAAAAAAAAATCCCCTTCTCCGTCAGGCATTGGGACTTAAGACCATGATCGGCGCTTTCCTTTCTTAGCGCCTAAATCCCCGGCGCAAAGTGAGGAGGCAGAAGATATTTCCTTTTTTTAAAGTCTCCGCTCGAACGAGGTATGGGGGTGGGGGGGGGAGGATTTCCCGTTTTCTTTTCTTTCGTTTTCTTTCTGTTTCTTCCTCGGCGCCATCTGTTGGTGAGTTATGGCGACTTGGATATAATGTGTGATTTGAGAAGAACTTGGATTCTTTTTTTCTATATTTCCCCTCTTTCATATTCTCTTTCTCTCTCTCCCTTTCACCCCCTCCTCTACCCCTATTACCCTCTCTCTCTCTCTCTCTCTCCTTTCTTTCTTCCTCTCTCTCTCTCTCTCTCTCTCCTTTCTTTCTTCCTCTCTCTCTCTCTCTTTCTCTTTTACTCACACCCTCCTCCTTTTACATCACCCTCTCTTAATCACCAACCTTTTCTCTCAACTACTTTTTCTCCTTTCTCTTCCCTAAGCTCTTAATTTCACCCTCACTTCTCTTATCCACGCCCTCTCCCTGACTCACACCCTCACCTTGACTCTCATCTACGTCCTCACCTTTACACTTGCCCTCCCCCCCTCACTCTCACCTTGCCTCCTCTCCCCCTCACACCCCCTCCCCCTCTTACCCTCACACCCCCTCCTCTTCCCCTATTACCCTCACACCCCATCTCTTTCACTCTCCCCCTCACACCCCCTCCCTTTCACCCCCTCTCTCTTACTCTCTCCCTCACACCCCCTCCCCCTCTTACCCTCACACACTCTCCTCCTCCCTCTCTCACCCTCACACCACCTCACCCTCTCACCCTCACACCCCCTCCCCCTCTCCCCCTCACACCCCTCCCACTCTTCCCCTATTACCCTCCCACACCCCATCCTCTCTCCCACTCTCCCCCTCACACCCCCTCCCTTTCACCCCCTCTCTCTTACTCTCTCCCTCACACCCCCTCCCCCTCACCCCCTCCCCTCCCCCACCTCTCCCTCCTCCCTCTCTCACCCTCACACCACCTCACCCTCTCACCCTCACACCCCCTCTCCCTCATACCCTCACACCCCCTCCCCCTCCCTCTCTCACCCTCACACCCCCTTCTCCTCCCCCTCCCCCTTACCCTCACACCCCCTCACCCTCACGCACGTACGTAATAAAAATCTCCCCAACACAAGGGTTGTTACCGCCCATATCTTCCGCCGCCTTACCTTTATAAGGACGCCCATCCGCCCGTAACCATTTCCTGAATGTTGTCACCTCATTTCACGTCAAGAAGGTGGTCTAGGAGTAGGGTAGTTTGGGTCATGTCACTCTTAATGTGCTTCTGTGGGTGTGGGTGGGTGGGTGTGGATGGGTGTGGGTGGTTTGTTTGGGTGGGTGGTTTGTATGTGTGATTGCGTTATTACCTCTATTGTCTCCCCCTCTCTTTCCTTTCCTTTCTTTTCTTATCTTCTCTCTCTCTTCTTTTCTCTCTCCCTCAATATCTTCCTCCTTCTTTTCCTCCCTTTTCATCTTCCTTCCATCCTTACCCCCAACCCTCCCTCCCACCAGCTCCCCCTTACCCTACTCTCCCTCCCACCCCTTCCCCCATACCCTCCCTTCCACCCTCATACCCTCCCCCTGTTCTCCCTCCCTCTCTCTCTAACCATCCATGTAATTATCGCTTTTATTTCACCCGCGGCCCCGTTAACAAGGCTAGGTAGGCCTCCTCCCGCACAATCATAATTACCCTTAATGATATTGCCATCTTGGTAATCATCGCGAACTTTTTGCCTCTTTGGACTTCTGTGGGGGTGATTAAAAAATGGATACATACAAACATACATACATACATACACACACATACGCATACACACACACACACACACACACACACACACATATATATATATATATATATATATATATATATATTATATATATATATATATATATATATATATAGATACATATATAACGCCCTAATGAAATCAATGGGCGCTCTTCTCTTTCTCTTTCTCTTTCTCTCTCACTCTCACTCTCACTCTCACTATCTCTCTCTCTCTCTCTCTCACTCACTCACTCACTCACTCACTCACTCACTCTCTCTCTCTTTCCTTCCCTCTCATCCTTTTCCCTTTTCTTCATCTCTCTCATGTATACCTCTTTCTCCCTATCCCACATTCCACCTCTATACCTCCTCTCCTGCTTACTCAAGTCAAATACATTTAGCCATAACCAAAAGAAGAAAAAATAAATAAATAAGAAATAATCAGAAAATCAGACAATTAGCAATAAGTACAAAAACATTTATTATTCGAAAGAAAAAAACGAACATTCGAGATTATTCCTCCCGGTACAGTAATATCTTCGTAAGCGAGAGCATATTGGCTCATAACTGTACCATTGCAAGCAGGTACAAGTCTCTGGACACCTGTTGCAGCTATGGCACAGGTGGTTCAAGATTGCCTTAATAGATTCTCCTTCTTCTTCTCTTTGTCTTCTCGCTGTCCCTTGCTTTATCCTCTCCTCCTCTCTTCCTCATTCTTTCTACCCCTCGTCCTCCCTCTAATTCACTATCTCTCCCTCTTGTTCTCCCTTTCCTTCTGCCTCACCTTTCTCATACTCTCCATCTCCCTCACCTTTCTCTCTCTCTCTCTCTCTCTCTCACCCTTTCCCTCTCTCTTTCTTACCCTTTCCCTCTCTCTCTCTCACCCTTTCCCTCTCTCTCTCACACCCTTTCCCTCTCTCTCTCTCACCCTTTCCCTTTCTCTCACCCTTTCCCCCTCTCTCTCTCACCCTCTCCTCCTCCCTCTCCTTCACCCTCTCCTCCTCCCTCTCCTTCACCCTCACCCTCTCGCCCTCACGTGTATCTGATACCTTGTCATTTCCTTCTTTATCATATGCTTCCCTCTTCCTTCTTTCTTCTAATATACTCATTGTTCGATAATTAGTTATTCGACACGTTGTTAAAATAGGTACCATTTTTAACGAATTCTTCGCGTTTTCTATGAAGCTGGATATATTAGTGGAATTTACGTCTTTTTCATCTGCTTTGCATTTTACTGGTATTATGACCGCTGAAAATTACAATCTCTCTCTCTCTCTCTCTTCCCCTTTCTCTCTCCCTTTCTTTACCCCCCCCCCCCCCCCTCTCTCTCACACTCACACACACACACACACTCTCTCTCTCTCTCTCTCTCTCTCTCTCTCTCTCTCTCTCTCTCTCTCTCTCTCTCTCTCTCTCACTCACTCTCTATCAATCTATTTATCTTTCTTCCTTCTTTCTTTCTCTATATCTATCTATACATTTCAATTTCAAAATCTGTCTATATCTCTCTCTCTCAATCCCTTTCACTATTTTTCTATCTATTTATTCCATCTATCGTCTTGATATTGTCATTACTTCTTCTTTTCCCCCTCCCCCTCCCGCTCCCCTTCCCTACCGTCCATTTACCCCATACCCCACTCCCCTCCCCCACATCCCTTTCCGAAATCCTTAAAGCTGTCTCTCACCCTCTCCCTCCCCCTCCCCCCCTCCCTCCCCCCACTTCCTCTCCCTCTTATATATCTCGTCTGACACGTAGATTTAAGGAACTTTTTCGCTGTTTTGTTGTTGTTGTTACATCGTTATCTGGATTATTATGGATTTACTTTTGAACGAAAAGTATATATATATATATTTTTTATCTCTCTCTCTCTCTCTCTCTCTCTCTCTCTCTCTCTCTCAGGTTGACTAAATCTCGGATTAATGTTTAACCTGTTATTATATTTTTCATGTATTTCTTTTCAAATTGTTTTTGCGTTTCACATCCTTAGCCCACGTTTTTTTTTTTTTTTGTATTAAATGTACTGACTTCTTAAAAATTTCGTTTAGAAATAAATAAATACACATACACACACACACATATATATATTCTTAAAGCTTAAATCCCCTACTCTGCTGTTACTATCTTGACATATTCCTGAACCTAGGATTTATTGGTATGTTTTTACTGTATCCCGAATTTATGGATAGGTATTTTTGAGGTCTTCGATTTTGGAGTCCTGTGCTCGGGGTCAAAAGGACACACCCACGTCCTCTTTCATTTTAAACATTTACTCTCACAACCTTTTTTTTTCCTCTTACTCTTGCTTCCTTCCACCGCTCCTCTTCCCTCTTTCTTCTTGTCCCTTCTCTACTCCTTCTTACACACCTCTTCTCGTTCCTATTCCCGTTTCTACAATTACATCCTCTTATCTCTTTCTCTCACTCGAACTCTCACAGTCCGCAAAGTCTCCTGTTCTTAATTACACTTAATTCCTGCTGTTCTTTCTTTTTCCTACGTATTCATTTGGGTATTTTCCTGTGCTGTGATTGGTTGATGGTATGTTTTTTTTTTTTTTTTTTCTTCTTCTTTTTCTTCTTCTTTTTTCATGAATGGGTAAACTAGGTTAAATTTCCATATTTACATCACTTTCGCTGACGATAAAGAAATGACTTGGTTCGTTTGTTGTATTCTTTAGTAAAGGAAATAATGAAATCATACATGATATTCCCAAATTGATATTTCTCGTTTCTGTTTTATACCCGAACTTAAAACTACGGAAAATTTTTAAGCCCGTAGCACACCTCATCGATTGTCAATTGTTTTTTTTCTCGGTTCAGCAGACGATTTTCCCACAAACGGCTTCGATTTTCATTTATTTACAGATTGATTTCGTTAAAAGAATACCAGATGAAGATGAATTCCCATAGAATTACAGCCCAGAGGCCCAGCAAATCTGAAAGAAAAAAAAGAAAAACTCCCGCCATTTTCACTTCCGGTCGCGCGACCCCTAGTGATGATGACAAAGGTTAAATACTTTCTTATCCCAACCATCAATTCCACAATTATCAGTGATTTACAGTTTATCATATGCTGTTATTTGTCTTCTGAACTAATCACCTCCTTTGTTTTGCTGATATTTATGTCTTTTTTAACTATTCATTCATGTCTAAGTGGTCGTTAGCAGACATTTTTTTAAGACTAATAGTCCGTGGAAACGCAAACGATATATAACACTTCTATTTAAAAACAAAAACAAAAAACGTGGGTTTTTAAGACATATGTTCCGACCTTAATAGTCACTGGTACATAAATTACTCGCGCCAAAGTTATTCAAAAGAAAATATCTATTGGTGAAGATACTTTTGTGTAAATTTATATGTATACAAGGAAACATGTGGTGGAAAGGAAACACACACACACACACACACACACACACACACACACACACACACACACACACACACACACACACACACACACACAATCACAATCACATATAAGTGGAACACACAACACGTGCAACACATCACAGATACATATACATGGACAAACACACACATAAAATATATGAATAGATCAAAAATATATTATCTATTTATCTGTGTGTGTGATACATATATATATATATAAATATATATATAAATATATATATATAAATATATATATAAATATATATATACATATACATATATATATATATATACATATGTTTATAACCACAAATACAACAGGCAATACAGAACCCTCACGCACGTAAACAACCCCAACCCAACCGAAACCACCT
>BOPN01000392.1:215000-222500 GCA_017312705.2 Penaeus japonicus | reverse complement strand
GGGCCATGGGAACGAAGCCCCGTGGCCCCAAGGACAGACCCGTGGGCTAAGCTGGAGGGGTCTAAGTAGTGGGTTGCTTCGTCGTCTCCCTCGTCTTCAGGAATTACCTTGACCTCCGGCACCAAGGCAGACGCCATCACACAAGCATCCTGGAACAAAACGCGGGATGGTCATACATGTGTCAAGAGAAACATAATATAAAGACGGGGGTAGAGGGGTGGGGGGTGGGGGGTGAGTCCCAACGCTGAGGGTGGTCTTTTGTTTTTATCTATTTATATCTAGCTCTTTCTTTTGTTTTTTGTTTTGTTTTTCTTTATTTCTTTTCAATTTTACACTATACCCTTATCTAATTGATTTAAAATGCTATCTAAGATCGTATATTCAGTCCAGTAACACACACACACACACACACACATATATATATATACACATATATATATATATATATATATATATATATATATATATATATATACATACACACACGCACACACACACACACACACACACACACACACACACACACACACACACATATATATATATATATAAGAAGTAAAACTCGTGATGAAAGAGGAACACAAAATCGTGACGTTTCGAGTAAAGACCAGATTCCTCATCAGTCTATAAGGATTTTTAATGTTACTCGAAATCTCACAATTCATTATCCCTTTTGTGCTGTGTTGCATTTCATCTTTGTACACACGTCACTGTTATTATCATTATTATTATTTTATTATTATTATTTTTTAAGACGTTAAGTGAATGACGCAACTAAACACCAAGATGCAATTATGAATTTCTTGTCTATGAATATAACAAAAATATAAGTAAGTAAAAAAAAAATGCTTGTAAAAGTACATATAAGTAAAACACGAAGTCCCCAAAATTAAGTCTGCAATCCTCAGTGTAAAAAAGATAAGTGATTATCTGGGTATGGATTTAATAATTTTTTATATCATCATCATCATCATATAAATCAACGTAAGAAAACCTGAAGCTCTATCCCTATTACTATGCAATATTGCATGGTTGTCTGGTATGAAAAAAAAAACTAGGAGAAAGTTTAAGTTATCTTCACCTTGAGATGGAAATGATAATAATAATGATAATAATAAAATGATAATGATGATGCTAATACTACTACTACTACTAATAATAATGATAATAATAATAATAAAAATGATGATAATGATAATAATAACAGCAATGATAACAACAATAATAATAAAAATAACAGCATAGAAAACAACAACAACAATGACAACAACAACAATAGTCACGTAAATCAAAAGAAAATACAATAAGTCCAACGTGTCCTTTGAGTGACACCTCGACAACGGCACCAGAAGCAGGTGGTCTAAGCGGCGTGTGTAGGGGGGGGGGGGGGATGTGGGAGGGGGGGAAAGGGGGGTAGGGGGAAGGAGGGGGATTGCAAGGTCGCGAGCGTCAGTACGAGGCCATGTCAACGGAGGGACATGTTTGTCTGTTTGTTTGTTTGTTTTTGAATCTATTTCCTCTTTTGTTTGTGTGTATTTTTGAGTTGTTTTCTTTCTTTTCTTGTTATTTTGGTATGCTTTTGTTCTTTTTTTGGTGTGTTGGTTTTATTGTTTCTTTTTCTCTCTTCTCTTCTCCCTCCCTCCCTCCTCTCTCTCTCTCTCTTCTATTTTCTCATCCTTCACCTTCTTTTTTTTCTTCTTCTTTGTCTCCTCCTCTTCCTCCTTCTCTTCCTTCTTTTCTCTCTCCCTCTCCTTCTCCTCCTTGTTCCTCTTCTTCTTTTTCCTCCTCCTCATCTTCCACCTCCTCTTCTTCCTCTCCTTCTTTTTCTCCTTTTCCGTCCTCCTCTTCTTTATGTTTTTTCCTCTTCCTTTTCACACCTTCTCATCTTCATGTTTTTTCCTCTTCCTTCTTCTTCTCCTCTTCCTTTTCACTCCTCCTCTTCTTCATGTTTTTTCCTCTTCCTTCTTCTTCTCCTCTTCTTCATGTTTTTTCCTCTTCCTTCTTCTTCTCCTCTTCCTTTTCACTCCTTCTCTACTTCATGTTTTATTTTCTTCTTCTTCTAATCTCATTATCGATCGCTACTTCTTTTTTTTACGTTTTTGTTTGTTTTTTAAGAACTGAGTGATGTACATGCGTATAGAAGATTCGGATAAAAAATAGGCATGTTGGAATAGATTACGAGGCCTTTTTCTTTTGACTTTGCCCACTGCTTCTTTCTCTTTCTATGTCTTTTTCTCTTTCTCTTTCGCTTCCTCTGTCTTTTTCTATTTCTCTCTCTATCTTCTTTTTCTGTTTCTTTTTCTCTTTCTCTCTCTATCTTCTCTTTTTGTTTCTTTTTCTCTTTCTCTATCTTTACTCTCTCTTTACTCTCTCTTTCGCTCTCTCTCTCTTTCTCTCTCTCTCTATCTCTCTCTCTCCCTCCCTCCCTCTCTCCTTCTCCTACTCTCACTTTTTCACGCACACTTTGTGAAAGGAAATACGCAACCTCGAAGATAAAATCAAGATAGAGATAGCAAACCGAGAAAAAATAGGGATCAAAGTAAATATGTATATACATATATATGAATATATATATATATTTATACACACACACACACACGCACACACACACACACACACACACACACACACACACATATATATATATATATATATATATATATATATATATATATATACCTACACATACACACATGTGTGTGTGCACGATAGTCATAACGTAGAAGAAAAATATTTTCAAGAAGTGGAAGGAGAAGAGGAAGATACACAGACGATGCACCGAATGAGTGAGTCATAGAGAATGAGAGAGAGAGAGAGCTAAAGAGAGGGAGAGAAAGAGAGAAAAACAAACAAACAAACACGTGCTCGAAAGATAACAAAAAACGAGTGTGCTTACGAAGGAGATATGAAACAAAAGAACGGCATGGAGATAAGAAAAAAAAAATAACCAAAAGAGAAAGAGATTATCGACAGAACAACACCCCCACCCACCCCCCACCCCACCCCCCAAAAAATAAGCGAAGTCAGCGGATCAAACGAGCTACAAAGAGTTGCAAGGTAGTGACACATAATCACTCGACGACTCGTGTGTGCAACTTCCTTTGATCGTAAACAAAAGCGAGTCTTCGGGGGGGAATTCTATGCAGATTCGCGTATCGATTAGATATGAAAGAAACACGTGGATGACGCCATGCATTGGAGCTTCGCTTCTGAAACTGATGAGTTTGGAAATTGATGAGAAGGAGGGAGAGAGAGGGGGATGGAGGGAGTGATAGTGGGAGGGGGGAACAAGGGAGGGAGGGAGAGAGGAAGGGAGGGATAGAGAGAAGGAGGGAGAGAGAGGAGGAAGGGAGGGTGGGAGAGAGTGATAGGGGGAGGGAGAGGAGGAGGGAGGGAGGGATAGAGGGAAGGATGGAGAGGGAGAGGAACATGAGAGAGAGATGGAGGGAGGGAGAGAGAAAGAGAAAGAGAGAAAAAAAAGTAAGAGAGATTAATAATAATGACAATAATAATGATGAAAGACCTCGAGAAAAGAGATGAACGAAAAATCAATCTAAATCCATGTAATTTTATCATCATTCTCTTTTTTTATTTCTATTTTTTATTATTTTTTTTATTTTTTTTACCTCCGTACATTTGTTTGTTTGTTTCCTCGTCAACTAATTTAAACAGCTGTGATATATTTCATGTCACCTCCGTGATTCCACATTTGCCTACAATAGATTTAATGCCCATTGTTTATATGCACCGAACTTTGCACAAAAAAATACGGACTTTTCTTGGTCATTCGTGACGCGGTGGAAATATCTCATTTGCATACATCATCTTTCGCTTGGACAAGGCAACGTGGTAGGAGTATAATGATAGCAACATGATGATAATGATGATGATGATGATAATGATAGCAACATAATAATAACGATGATGATGATAATGATAGCAACATGATAATGATGATGATGATGATAATGATGCTGAAGATAATGATGATGATGATAATGATGATTAAGATGGTTGTAATAGTGATAGTAATGATTATGATGATGAAAATAGTGATAATAATAATAATGATAGTAATAATGGTGATGAAGATAATAATAATGATGATAATGATGCTGAAGATAATAATGATGATAATGATGCTGAAGATAATGATGATAATGATGCTGAAGATGATGATAAAGATGATTGTAATTGTGATAGTGATGATAATGATGATTATGATGATGAAAATAGTGATAATAGTCATAATAATAATAATGATAGTAATAATGGTGATGACAATAACAATAATGATGATAATGATAATATCAGTAATAGTAATAAGGATGATGATAATGATAACAATAATGCAAATAATGATAATGATAATAGCATTAGCGATGACAACGATAATGAAAATAACTATGATAATGTTAACAATAATGATAATAATGATAACAATAAAACAATAATAACAATAATAATAATAAGAAGAAAAACAATAATAATAACAGTAATAATAATGATGGTGATGATGATATTAATGAAATGATAATAATAACAATAATGATAATGAAAATGATAACAATAATGATAATGAAAATGATAACAATAATGATAGTAATGATAATTATAATGATAATAAAAACAATGAGGATGATAATAATAATAACATTGATAATGATAATAACAGTAATAATGATAATAATCATGTTATCACTATCATTATCAATAATAACAATAATGATAGCAACACTAACAATGGTGATAACATTAACAAAAGCAACACAAAGAATAGCAAGAACAAGTGAAAGCAAACAAGAAAAAATGTTATCATAAGTGATGATAATAATTATTGTCATCGTTTATGTTATCATGATTTCTTTTTCATCATCATTATCATTATTATAATAATAATTATTATTATCATTATTATTAGTAGTAGTAGTTTTAGTATCATCATCATTATTATAATTATTATTATTATTATCATTATTATTATTATGATGATGATGATTATTATTGATATTATACTCATTGCTATCATAATTATAATTATTATCATTATTATGATTACTAGCATTACTACTATTATTATTATTATTATCACTGATATCATATTACTTGTTATTATCATTATCATTATTATAATTATCATAATTAATACTATTACTATTATTATTATCATTATTATTATTATTATATCTATTATTGATATTACACTCATTGTTATCATCATTATCAAAATTATAAGATCTGCATCTGTTTGAAGCAACTTCGACCTCGTTTTCTAATTACGTCTTCTTATTACGTCTTCTAATTACGATCTTCGGGTTTCACACTTTTACATGCCGTTTTTGAACTGTTTTCTATTTCAAAAACACGGTTCTCGATAAAAATATTTCTTTCCTTTTTGTGATATTTCATTAGTAATGATAGCTTTCGCTCTCCCAGAGGATTTTCTTTATGAAATATGTAAACAAACATGTTATGAAAAGAAATTAAATTGATTAAAGTGTTGATCAGTCACTGGATATTAGCCCATCTATCTATATCTATCTATTTATCTATCTGTTTCTCGCTCTCACTCTCTTTCTCTCTTCATCTCTTTCTCTTTCTCTCTCTTTATCCCTTTCTCTCTATCTCTCTTTATCCCTCTCTATCTCTCTATCTCTTTCTCTTTCTCTTTGTTTTCCCCCTCCCTCTCTCTCTCTCTCTCTGTGTGTGTGTACATATATATATATATATATATATATATATATATATATATATATATATATATATATATATATATATATAGATATAGATAGATAGATAGATAGATAGATAGATAGATAGATATTTACATATATATATACATATGTATATATGTATATACATATATGTATGTATGTATTTATGTATGTATGTATGTATGTATATATGTATGTACGTATAACATTAGAGTATGGAAACGACTGTTGCAAAGGGCAGTGTCCTATCAAGCTTCAATTGAGCGCGTTTTCTATTCGGATACAGAATAAGAAGAAAACGAAATTGGTTAATAGGTAGACTTCGATATCCCGATATTTGACATCATACAATAAGGAAATATATAAAACCCAAATAATATCGTGTAAGAAATTGTATTTCATTTTAGATGATTTCATTTGATAGAAATGTGTCTGGATGAGGGATAATAGATGCGAACTTCTTAAGAAAATATGTGTGGTTAATAATGAAACGAGGTTAACACGGGTAATTAAGGGAAAATAACGGTTATAAATGATTACATTAAATAAGCTCCACAAAGTATAACGATAAATCTACAGAAATATGATATAAAGCGACAATCAGTCATCATGTCCGAACGTTAGCGTGCAACTATTTGCACAACTGCATTAACAGCAATATATTTATTAATATATTCTTTGAAAAGACTTAGAAGAACCTATTTTATGATTTTTTTTATATTTACCTTTTAGCTCTTTTTTCTTTCCTTCTTTTTTATGATTTTTTTAAAATGTATCTATTATCTTTATTTTTTTTGAGTCAGGCAAGGATTCGAACCCAATACTTATCACTTTTTTTTAATGTTTCCGCAAATGTAATCAGTGAGATGTGGGCGGTGTTAGTGATTGGTTCATTGGGATATTACTCTGCATAATCAGGATTGCAATAAGGTATGTATTAGTCTGCACATTATTATTATTATTATTATTATTATTATTATTATTATTATTATTATTATTATCATTATTATTATTATTTTTTTTTTTTTTTTTTTTTTTTTTTTTTTTTTGTATAGCGTAGCCAATAGCTTCATTCTCGTAAATTACCGAAATATGTATTACGAAATAACCGTATGGCGGGCACACTGGTGAGAGAATACTATATTTTTGAATAGATTTTGGAGTACGTTTGGTTTAAGGTTAGAAGTTTGACGGGGGGAAAAAAGAGAAAAAAATATTTATATGGGTTCTGAGGAATATTCATACGAACCATGTATAAAACACCGGGGAAACATTCGAATCACACGTGAACGAATCTTAGCCGTTCTTTTTTTAATCAAATTATAAAATCTTAGCCGGTTTTTTTTTTTTTTTTTTTTTTTTTTTTTTTTTTTTTTTTTTCAAATCATAACATTTCCTTCGTTACTTAAAAGGAAATTCTTTTCGCAATTTCAAGCCGGTGAATTATCATATAAGTGATACATACGTGTTTGAAGGCACGTGCGTATATGATAGATTGCTGCGTTAGAAAGTTGACCGAGCTAGTAGTAGACTTTCATATTTGTGTGGCCAAAGGTTACATCCGATCTGATGATTAATGAGAGCCTAAATATTCTGTCTTGAGTCTGGGATGTAAGTGAAAGTGAGTGAGTGAGTGAGTGAGAGTGTGAGTTGGAGTGTAACTATCATATATACGTTGTTAGAGTACGATCAAAATTGTGGATAATTTTAGCCGTGTTAAATCTTGAGCCGTGACGTCACGTGTAAATAAACAAAATGGCTGCCTTGATGTGTCTCAGAATTTATT
>BOPN01000392.1:197500-200000 GCA_017312705.2 Penaeus japonicus | reverse complement strand
ACGTCCTTGGCACGACGTGTGGTAATGTCAGGCTTTAAGATACTGTGCTCTGAAAAAGGGCGTGTTGTGACATGATGTGATGTAATGCATCCAAGTGGCATGTGGGATAAGACGGTGGAACACTTGGCGTATCCGAAGTGGATTTCTATGACGAGGTATTGCAAGAAAGAGCATGCAGAAGCACGGTGTAGCCGAGCAGTGGTATTTTGTTCGGTGTGGTATGTCGCCATGTGGTGTGCTCTACTGTGGCCAAGGTTGCAAGTGTCATATGACCCAGTAAGGCATAATAGGTTCCGTCAACGGCATACCAGCGCCGAGAGCCAAACAAGGGTTCAGGCGTGCCACTCTCACTTTCCTCTTATCAATAATTTCTCTCTCCCATTTTTTCTCGACACTTTTTTTTGAGATGGGTGTGATTCACAGCCGCAGGTCGATGTCGTACACGTGGCTGAGGGATCGATTATGATAAGTCTCAAGTGAAATTTCTTGCAAGATGCTCCATGTTTTGTAAATAATACCACGAGGTCGATGAACCCTAGCCATGTTGCCGGATCTTGTCTTTCTATCCAAGATTTCTTCCTTCGCATGGACGCTCGCGCAAATCCATGAGAGAAACAAAGTACATCTCGCTTTCTCCTTGTCCAGTTGTGCGTCGGAACGAAGTCCATCTTATTCTAACCAGCTGTTAGAACGGTGTTATGGCAAGGCGGCGCGACGTGATGGAGAGAGTGAAAGGACAGGGCGTACAAGTTGAACTTTGAGTGAGTGATAGTCACCTGGTGCGTAAGAAAGGAAATGTTCATTGTGGTATTTCACATTTCTGCCCTGAACATTTGCTCGGAAGTTCATTGTGAATGGAATTTTTTCTCCCGCCATTTTCCACTCGGTGAGTATATACGTTATCACGGCCATCTCTCTCTCTCTCTCTCTCTCTTTCTCGATCTATCTCTATTTCTCTCTCTTTCTTTCTCTCTCTCTCTCTCTCTCTCTCTCTCTCTCTCTCTCTCTCTCTCTCTCTCTCTCTCTCTCTCTCTCTCTCTCCCTCCCTCCCTCCCTCCCTACTTCACCCCCTCTCTCTCTCTCTCTCTCTCTCTCTCTCTCTCTCTCTCTCTCTCTCTCTCTCTCTCTCTCTCTCTCTCTCTCTCTCTCTCTCTCTCTCTCTCTCTCTCTCTCTCTCTCTCTCTCTCTCTCTCCCTCCCTCCCCCCATCCATCTCTGGATACCCCTTCTCCCCCACTATCTCTCCTGGGGAATAAAGTGCAGGATAAATTACAATTTAATATTGTTTGTAGTTGTTTTTACAGTTGATAATACATACAATAGATAACTTTATAAAAATACATAGATATACATTGTTTCCTTATCTAGTAAAGGCGATACCACTTTGTCATTATCTGAACATTTCCTTGTCAATGCTAGAGCAACCGATATATATATTTTTGGTTGTAATACATGGACATTATTTAATTAGTATTCTTTTCTGCCTTTCGCTTCGTCTCACTCACTTACTCACTTACTCATTCACTTACCCACTCACTCTATCACTCACTCACTCATTCACTCACTCACTTACTCATTCACTCACTCACTTATTCACTTACTCATTCACTTACTCAGTCAGTCACTCAGTCACTCACTCACTTACACACTCGCTCACTCACACACGCACTCTCTCATTATCCCTCTCACTCTCCCTCTCTCTATATCTATCTATCTATCTATCTATACATCTCTCTCTCTCTCTCTCTCTCTCTCTCTCTCTCTCTCTCTCTCTCTCTCTCTCTCTCTCTCTCTCTCTCTCTCTCTCTCTCTCTCTGTGTATGTGTGTGTGGGAACACATATGTGTATGTATGTGCTTGTGTGAGTGTTTGAGTCTGTACGTGCGTTGGTTTGTGTGTGTTTGTGTGTGTGTGTGTGTGTGTGTGTGTGTGTTCGTGTTTGCATGCGTGCGTGCGTGCATGTGTGCGTGCGTTCGTGTGTGCGTGCGTGCGTGCGTTCATGTGCGTGTATGTGTGTATTCATGTGCGTAAGCGTGAATATCAATTTACATCAGTCCACCCACTGTGCTTACAGTCCCCCTACTCGAACCCATACCAATGAGGAGTTTAGTCCAATAATATCATTTCTTCTTACGTTGCCCCACTTCTCGGCGTGGCTAGGGGTCAGGTCACAGTTGTAACTTGAATCCCACCAAGATTATCTGATAATCTTCCTCGCTCTGCATTGTGTCTCATGCGCTTAGCAGACTCCTTGACACTTCTCACTCTCACTCACTATCTTACTCTCTTTCGGTGTCTGTCTATCTCCTCCTCCTCTCTAGAGCTTCTTTCTTATTTTGCTTTATTTCTTTCTTATTCTGCTTTATTTCTTTCTTATTTTGCTTTATTTCTTTCTTATTTTGCTTTATTTCTTTCTTATTTTGCTTTATTTCTTTCTTATTTTGCTTTATTTCTTTCTTATTTGTTTTGTTGTGTTTGTCTGTTTTGTTGTGTTTGTTTGTT
>BOPN01000392.1:177500-187500 GCA_017312705.2 Penaeus japonicus | reverse complement strand
TGCAATACCTAGCAACAAAACAAGTCTTGACTAAAAGGCATTTCGTCTCACAAGAACTCGAGAGATTTCGTAAACAAAAATTGATCAAATATGAAATGCAACTTGTATGCTATGCACTATGTTTGTATGAGGAGAAAGTGCTATGTAAACACTGGCGATGTTGCACACTGGTATCCGGTACTTCCGCCAGTACACACTTAGGTCGAATAAACAGTCCATGCAACAACAAATATATTCATAAAATTCGTTCCCCGACTCGCCATGCATTGTTGCTGTTGCTTGCACTCTTGCCTGCACGTGCTCGTTATCCCTTTTCCGTCTTATGCCCCGAGCAATTAACCTTGTTCGGCTGCAATCGCTCTCTGAGATGAGCCACGCCCACTGCGCTGTCGAGGACATATCACATTTGAATAAGCTTTGCCGTCCTCTGTTTTCGCACTCGCTCGCTCGTAATTCTGCTATGTGGTAATAGCACATGTCGTGTTGGTTATAAGACTTGCTATGAGTGCTATCATGACCCACGCTAGCTCTCGTTGCTTGTTTTGTATCCATGTGTACCTTATTTGCATAACTTTAAACGCGCTTAGGTAGAAATGTTGTGTATGTATCGGAATACTTGACGAATATTTCTTGTCCATGTGAACAAAAGCACATTTGTTCATAAAGCCTCAAGTGAATAATTGATGGAGGTGATTATTTTTTTTCTTCTTCTTCTTCTTCTTTCATGATAATATGCGGATGATAAAGTGATCACATAATGTCAGGAGATTGGTAGATTACGATTCAAAATCCAATCGTCGGTACACCATTTCAAGAGTTCATTGACCCCTGTCCTCTGAGCACCACAGTGTTGCCACGTCCCCTAGAAGATTTCCTTTTTTTCCACATAACTTTGAGTATATCAATACGTACATCACTTGACTTGACTCGTAAGCTCGGCATACCAACCTGTCATTAATACGAACGGAAGATTCGAACTTTCAACGAGTAAGATCTCAACATTACGAGTACAAACGCACAATCAGTGAAAGCGACGGCCGTTTTCAAGGCGGGAAATCTCGTAGATAAATACTCCCGTTGTAACCTTTCGTCGGTTTAAATGATATATGACACGGCGGAGAGAGTTATTGTCATGAGCATGTCAAGGAGCCATCCATATGTCACCTTCTTTAAGTAAGAGAGAAAAAGAGGGGGGTCCTTCTCCTGTCGCTCCCCGTTCTTCAGGACTCGAACGCGCTCATCACTAAATCTCATCACTAAATCACTAAATCATCACTAAATGTTCTACTGTATCCCCGGCAATTGTCTACACATCTCGCCGGAGTTAATACTTGCAGACAATGCCATTGAATGCAAAGGAGTAGCTCAGTAGAAAAAAAAAGTAAAAAGAAGAAAAAAAAGAACATAAAAATACCCCTTTCCCCCCCCTTCCCCCCCCCCCCTCTTGATATTTGCGCATGCGCGAATGCCGGCTGTCTTGAGGGCAACAGAAATCGTCAGAAACATTATGTGTCGGTTGTGAGTACGTGTGTGCATGTGCGTCTCCTGGGATGTTTATGTCGAGTGCTGCCATCTAGTAACAAGAGCTGTCACAAGTATCCCGTCGAGTGTTGTTTATCGTTCCTTCCATATTATGAAGACGATTGTCGTGACCCACATGACGCTCGGAGCTCCCATGCGTGTGCCACTGTACGCCGTCCGCCTCAGTGTTCATCCAAACCCGGTGAGTCGTGCATCCCCACCCGCTGTCCTCACCTATACGTTGTCCTCAGCCCGTCACCCACCCATCCACCCATCCACCCATCCGTCCATCCATCCCATCCATCTATCCACCCACCCGGCCCTCACCCCCGCACCCTTGTCCTCTCTCTCACCCAGTTTCTTAATCCGTCACACGAACGAACGGACCATCCGTTTCGTGTGTCTCTCATCCACCAGTCGTTCTTTCTGCCTAGCTTGCCTCATTCATCCACCTCATGACATGTTGGATGAGCTGGTTACATCCGTCTTTTTATTTTATTTTCGTCTTTATCAGAGTATCCCCATCCATCTCTTTCTTCACGTGTCGGCGGTTCTCATCCATACATGTCTGAACTTGTCTGCGTTTTGAATATATCTTCGTCTGCTAACTATAGATACTCATCCACTGCCGAATGTTGATAGCATTATGCATCCATCCAGGAGGTACCCATGTCGACAATCAATCTTCCTGCAACACCTTCCCATGACTCTCAATGCAAGCTGTTGCAATGCATCGCAAATCTCGCCCATTCATTTCCTGTCATCAGCTATCAATTCAATATCCTTCTCTACTGTCTGAATTATCCTTAATCCTTCCTCGCCTGACATTATCCTTATCCTTATCCTTATCCTTATCCTTATCCCATATGTTGCAATCAGTCCGGAAGACGCGGCCCTAAGCTTGCATACTCGATCGTGCACAGTAAAGTATCAACATTGAACGGAAAGCGCACGGAGAAAATGTTTCGCAAGAGCATGAGTGACAGTCTGTGTGCGTTTGTTTGTGAATGTGAATATGTATATTTACATAAGTTTATAGATACATACACATATGTGCCTGTATTTGTGTGTGTGTGTACTGTATGTGCCCGCATATACCTTTATATGCGTGTGTGTTCGTGGATTTGGCATGGAAGAGAGAGGAGAGAGAAAGAGACGGAGAAAGAGGGCGAGAGAGGGAAAGAGAGAGAGAGGAAGAGAAAGAGGGAGAGGGAGTGGGAGAGGCAGAGGGAGAGGGAGAGGGAGAGGGAGAGGGAGAGGGAGAGGGAGAGGGAGAGGGAGAGGGAGAGGGAGAGGGAGAGGAGAGGGAGAGGAGAGGGAGAGGGGGAGAGAGAGAGAGAGAGAGAGAGAGAGAGAGAGAGAGAGAGAGAGAGAGAGAGAGAGAGAGAGAGAGAGAGAGAGAAAGAGAGAGAGAGAGAGAGAAAGAGAGAGGGGAGAGAGAGAGAGAGAGAGAGAGAGAGAGAGAGAGAGAGAGAGAGAGAAAGAAAGAGAGAGGGGGGGGGCGTAAGAGAAAAAGAGAAAAATAGAGAGAAAGAAAATAAAAAGAGAAAGAGAGAAAACATACCCACACCCACAACATCCACCCAGAAGCTCCACAACCTTATAGCACTCACACACACAACCCCCACACCCCACACCCACGCCCTCCAACCCACCCATAAAGCTGCCAAAGCAAGCACTCATCCTCACTCAAAAATCTCAAGCCTTTCTTCTCCTCCCGCCCACCAGAGCGAGCACCGTGCCGCCCTCCCGTAATGGACATCGAAGCCGGCAGTCATCTGCTTATCAAGAGTGTCGAGGACATCACAGACTCCTGGGTGAGGGAGCTCCTATTGCACAGGTGTGACTTGCCAGGTGAGAGACACACGTGCCGCCCGCACTGTCGTTATGCTACAGAATGACGGTCATGGTTGTGTTGGTTGGGTTGTGGAGGTTTGGTTGGGGTGGGCGGGGTGGTTGGTTGGGTGGTTGTGGTGGGTTGGGGTTGTTGGTTGGGTGGGATTGTGGTAGGTGGGGTTGTGGTGGTTTGGTTGGGGTGGTTGGTTGGGGTTGTGGTGGTTGATCGTGGTAGGTTGGGGTTGTGGTGGGTGGGGTTGTGGTGGGTGGGGTTGTGGTTGGTGGGTTGTGGTTGGTTGGGTTGTGGTGAGTTGTGTTGTGGTGGGTGGGGTTGTGGTAGGTGGGGTTGTGGTGGTTGGTTGTGGTAGGTTGGGGTTGTGGTGGGTTGGGTTGTGTTGGTTGGTCTTGGGTGGTTGTGGTGGGTGGGGTTGTTGGGTGGTTGTGGTGGGTGGGGTTGTGGTGGTTGGGGTTGTGGTGGGTGGGATTGTGTTGGGTTGCGTTGGTTGTGGTGGTTGCGTTGGTTGGTCGTGGTAGCTGTGATTGCGGTGGTTAGTCGTGTTGGTTGGTCGTGGTAGGTGGGGTTGCATTGGTTGGTCTTGTTGGTTGGTCGTGGTGGTTGGGATTGCGTTGGTTGGTCGTGTTGGTTGGTCGTGGTAGCTGTTATTTCCCTGGTTGTTCATGACATAATGGTGAATGTCCGGCGCTAAGTTCACCAAACGGAGTCTGTTCTTCCGTGTGATAAGATGTCAGTCACGTGACATGACAGCCGAATTCCTCATGCGTGGTGATTCATTCATGACATATCAATTGACATGACTTAACTCGCTGGAATGATTCTTATCTTATTTCGTGTATCTCATTTCGAAGGTATTTTGCGATTAAATTCTCATGTAGACATGCGCTAAGTATCTTGAAAAAACGTACATGTATGTGCACATGTCTGTTTACTTTTTCATGTACATACTAACAAGATTTCAGATTGTTATGCACTAAGAATGTCATCCTACATTGCAATATCTCAAGGTTTACTTTTTTTTTCTTTTTTTTTTTTTCATCGTTGTTCGATACTACACTGCCATATGCGAGACTTATTCATGTTCACTTTGACTTATTCATGTTCACTTTGACTTATTCATGTTCACTTTCAAGCGCGTTTAGTTATAGACCACTTTTTTTTTCTTTTTTTTACATTCTTCGATGGAATGTAAATTGACGGATTTTTTTTTTTTTTTTTTTTTTTTTTTTTTTTTTTTTTACATGGGGGTGTGCTTGGTGTCTACTTTTAAAGATTTATATATTCTGCGTGTCCTTATATTTACAAATGGTCATTTATGTGTTTAGTTATGTAATGGTGTCTCGGGTTTTCTTCGTAGGGCTAGCGTCCGAAGACAATTGCATATCAAGTTACATTGCAGACAAAACTTCTTTCTATCTTGGAGCCGAATCTTCAACACATACGCACACACACACACATAAACACACACACACACGCACGCACTAACGCACGCACACACACACACACACACACACACACACACACACACACACACACACGCGCGCGCGCGCGCGTGTGTGTGTGTGTGTGTGTGTGTGTGTGTGTGTGTGTGTGTGTGTGTGTGTGTGTGTGTGTGTGTGTGTGTGTGTGCATGTATGTATGTATACACAACACACACACACACCTTTTTTCTCCTTTTTCTATTTTGTGAACAGCTTTATCCGACTCCTAAACCTTAATTAATTTGATTACACTGTACCGCCTCTGCTTGTACTATCGAGATGATTGCTTGTCGCATTATCATGCCCCCGGAAGCTTGACCAATAATATTGATAATAACATTGATAACATGATGCTAACTTTTGCTGAAATTTTGTTTGAATAAGAAAAAGGTATTTTCGTAATGGGGCATTTTATATAGTCTGATAGGAATGACTTTAATTATATGTAACGTAGTTATTTGTGCAGCAAATACTAATCTGTATAATATTTGGCGTATTAATGAATGTAATATTTTTGTGTTCGTCAACTCGTTCGTCAGTCAACTAGTCTAATCAGAATGGCAAAACATAAGAAATAATGACACATAACGAAAGAAAAAGAAAAAAAAAAACTATTCATAAACAGACCCCAACCCTTAGTTAAAAAAAAAAATAAAAATGGAACAACCTTAGTGAATGACTTTTAGGCTTGTTATAGTCAATAATAACAACTTTTGCTACAAATAACCATCATTCAAGATCCCTTCTAAACAAAGCTAGTTATTTACGCCAGTTTACCTTCCAGCTTATGAGATGTTAGACAACTCAAAGCAACGCATGCAACTATTGCAGAGAAATGCGAAGTGAATATGAAAAAAAAAAAAATCAAGAAAAAATAAATCGAAGGAATTTCTGGATGACCTTACAAGCACAAGACGAGACACATGCAGTAGCTTGCATGACTTCATGCAGAGAAATTACGAGTTAGTGTTGGTTAATGACACGGGATTTATAAGTGATAGTCCGGCAAGCATGAATTGCAGAAATGGTATAAAGACGATTTGAAAAAAATACTGACGGTTGTTTAAAGACAAATTTTATGCTTTGTAGGTTATGAATTACAGACTTTCAAATGCATGATAGTTCTGAAAGTGTGCATGGCGAAACTAGTAAAATGGTATGAATAACGGCATTAGGCATCGTTTTTTCTGTCTTTCTTTCTTTTTTTCTTTCTTTTTCCTTTTTTTTTCTTTTTTTTTACACTGCATCAATGACCTTCATTCGAGAGGAATATTTGCAAGAGTGCATGACCTTAAGAATGGCATTAGTTTTCGCAATAGTTTGTTCAGTATAAATTTGATAAAAACTATTTTGTCTTCTAAGAAACTTATTATCAAGTTATCAGATATGTTCCGGTGAGATATCTTTGTTCAACTAATCAGCTGATATGCAAATTAACGCGGTGAGATAAACAACAGTTGTTTTTTTTAATCATTTTTTTCACATTCTTTTTTATCTTATGGGGGGGAAAACTCTACGGTATTGTCAAACGAGGAATTATTCATTGTTTATCGGTACATTCATTTATTTATCTATTTATTCATTTGTTTATTTATTGTCCTGTTTATGTTGTTGTGACATTCATTATGCAAATATATGAGGAATTCTGAGATCTACAGACTGGGTTTATTAGCATGTTCTCTATAATGAATTATTAAGTGAAACTTGCATACTAATGACATATTCATCATAATATATTTTTATATGAGTGACACGTTTCATCAGAACACAGACTGAAGGACATATTTGACATATTTCACTTTTCTTGAGAGATTTTTTTTTTATGTATGCGTTTGTATTTTCAATAAAATTGTAACTATGGAACGCAATACGAATATATATATATATATATATATATATATATATATATATATATATATATATATATATATATATATATGTATGTATGTATGTATTTTTTCTTTCTTTCTTTCTTTGTTTCTTTTTTTTTAACATTGCAATAGACAGGAGGATTGCACATATACATACATTAAAAAAAAACTCTTTGATTTCAAATCATGTTGGTACACCGCTGATCACACACAGCACACTCACACATCATACTTTCTGAGTTTCAAATACTGTTGATGGGAGACTGTCCATACACAACACTTACACTTAATACTCTCAGAATCTCAGATTAATGACGCACAATACACAATACTTTAAATATGTTGAAAGAAAACTGGCCACGCACAATACACAATACTTCAAATATGTTGAAAGAAAACTAATCACAAACAACATCCACACACAACACTCTCAGAATATCAAACACTATATCAATACCAAACTAACCACACAAAATAAATACATTACTTCAAGAATTACAAAAAAAAAGAAAAAAAAAAAAAAAAAAAAAAAAAAAAAAAAAAAGAAAACCGACCAAAGTCCAAACAACACTCAACTAATACCTGTAAAAATCTACGACGTCGCACTGCCTCTTTTAACAGTCTCCTCTGATACTCTATTACAACATTTATCAAATGTCTATTCACAGTTGATATACTATAGAATATAATCATATTATTACCTTAATTTATAATACAATGTTACCAACAATGTCATGACTCTACATAAATGTATCAAAGCTTGCCCATGCCTGTGCAGTTAGCCAGGGCGGTAAATAAAGATCTAAACTAAACTAACTCTCTCACAGATCCAAAACCACCCGTGCTTGTGAAGAGTTGGGTTAAGGGCAAGTGCCCCTCGGGTGACCCTCTCGCGGGATTCTCAAGCACGAGGGCGACGGTGCGGGTGGCTTACGAGGTCGAGGGCGAAGATGGAACACTCAGAAACGAGACTTTTGTGGTGAAGCTTATTCCTACGCTTGGCTTCATGTCGTAAGTGTTTGAAAGGAAGCTTAGTTGGAAAACCTCACGGATTCAGAATCTAGTTCGGGTGGATGTGGTGTTTCCTCTTCATCATGAAACTGTTCTTTTGTTCTTTTTGGTGGAGTTATTAATTCATGTGGAGGTTTATTTATATGTAGAAATTTATTCACATATCCGTGCATTAGGCATCGTTTTTTTTTTTATAGTTATGTCAGTGAATGATTCATGCTGAACGAATTGTACACGAAACGATAAAAGCAAATGTATATATATATTCAACATTGCAATAGAAAGGAGGATTGCACATACACATACATTAAAAAATAAAATCTTTGATTTCAAATCATGTTAGTACATCGCTAAGCACACACAGCACACTCACACATCATACTTTCTGAGTTTCAAATACTGTTGATGGGAGACTGTCCATACACAACACCTACACGTAATACTCTCAGAATCTCAGATTAATGACGCACAATACACAATACTTCAGATATGTTGAAAGAAAACTGATCACACACAACATCCAGACACAACACTCTCAGAATATCAAAACACTATACCAATACCAAACTAACCACAAACAATAGATACAGAACTTCGAGAATTACAATGAAAAAAAAGCAAACATAAAACCGACCAAAGTCCAAACAACACTCAACTAATACCTGTAAAAATCTACGGAGTCGCACTGCCTCTTTTAACAGTCCCCTGAGATACCGTATCACAACATTTATCAAATGTCTATTCACAGTTGATATACTATAGAATATAATCATATTATTACCTTAATTTGTAATACAATGTTAGCAACAATACCATGACTCTACATCAATGTATCAAAGCTTGCCCATCCATGCCTGTGCAGTTAGCCAAGGTGGTAAATAAAGATCTAAACTAAACTAACTCTCTCACAGATCCAAAACCACCCGTGCTTGTGAAGAGTTGGGTTAAGGGCAAGTGCCCCTCGGGTGACCCTCTCGCGGGATTCTCAAGCACGAGGGCGACGGTGCGGGTGGCTTACGAGGTCGAGGGCGAAGATGGAACACTCAGAAACGAGACTTTTGTGGTGAAGCTTATTCCTACGCTTGGCTTCATGTCGTAAGTGTTTGAAAGGAAGCTTAGTTGGAAAACCTCACGGATTCAGAATCTAGTTCGGGTGGATGTGGTGTTTCCTCTTCATCATGAAAATTTTCTTTTGTTCTTTTTGGTGGAGATGTTAATTCATGTGGAGGTTTATTTATATGTAGAAATTTATTCACATATCCGTGCATTAGGTATCGTTTTTTTTTTGTTTTTTTTTATAGTTATGTCAGTGAATGATTCATGCTGAACGAATTGTACACGAAACGATAAAAGCAAATATATATATATATATATATATATATATATATATATATATATATATATATATATATATATATATATATATATATATAAACACGAATGTGCCCTGAAAAAGAAACAATTCAGTGAAAAATCCCACGGCATATTCGTGTTTTTTTTTTTTTTTTTTTTTTTCCTTCGCTGTTTTGTGTACGGCTATGTCTGCATCAGTCTGTGTCTGTCTGTATTGAAATTACGCAATTCAAGACAAAAATCACACCCATGGTAAAATTTAGGTGACGAGTGTTAGGAAACATTTTACTTGTTTTACTATGTAAATGACTAACGTTGAGTTTATATTAATTTTACTGTAGATGGAGTTTGTCCCAAGGAGGAAAAGTATTATTTGCATATTTTCGTGTTTACGCAGACAGCTGGACTTATGCAGATGCAATGCACTATTATGTCACTTGTGTGTGTGTGTGTGTGTGTGTGTGTGTGTGTATGTGTGTGTGTGTGTGTGTTTTCATGCATGATAGTTTACAGGTGAGTTATCTTTGTTGACATACATTCCGATATTTTGATCAAACTGAATATATTTCTACGGAGATATAAACGCTTATCTAATGCTTACTGGTCATGATAGGCATAATTTCATCCATGTCATGCCAAGCACATAGTGAATGTATGGCGAAGACCAGTAACATTTTTGGTAACATTAAAAAGAGTTAATGTTTTGGTAACCCTGTAACACATCTGTAACATCCCAAATATCTGATACTTTAGGAAACCAGTGACACTCTTGTGACATTCCAGAGAGATGTTGATTTCGAAACCCTGTAACACAACGTGTATTTCAAAGCCCATTTCGAAACCCAGTAACACGCCTGTAACATTCCAGACTTTTATTCCTTTCGAAACCCCGTAACACTCCTGCAACATTC
>BOPN01000392.1:152500-167500 GCA_017312705.2 Penaeus japonicus | reverse complement strand
TTGTTATCATCCACGTTGGTGTGTTATCTTATCCTTCTTTCCTTCTGTTCATTAAATACTTAAGACCCATCATCATCATCATCATCCTTTGCATCTCCAGGTCTTTGCCATTGTGAATGTTGCTCTGTCATGCACATCATGCAGAACATCCACTCTTTTATATTGTCAACTGCATTATTCCATTCTTATCGGCGCGGCAGTTCATTCTGATCTGTCACCTGATATGATTCCAAGGTGTGGAAAGAAAGAGAAAAATAAAAAAACATTCCTATTAATAAACCCAGTATAGATATAGATTAGTGACCATGTTTATATATTAATACGCCGTCTATAACAAAAAAAATCCGTCTTTGTGTATAATTTAGAATCTTTTTTAGGCAAAGTGAAAGCCACATTAACAAAACTTTCTCTTTTAATTAAAAGTGAATAAGGGAGTTTGATGGCTATACGTGAGTGTAAGAATTATTAATGCATCTGTGTTTTGGGCGAATGTTGGCTAATTATACTATGTATTATCGTGTACAGCGCTATGATTTGTACTTTCCTTTTGAAATACAGTTATGAAATAATGTTGTTGTTTTTTAAGTTTTGTTTGGTGAGCAAATCCCTCGCTTTATACATGGAACATAACTGAATACATATATGAATACGCAGCATTCAGTAACGTGTACATATCTTATATCGTTCTTATAATGAAACATAGTGTTCGTGTGTGCGAGTGTTCTTCTTCTTCTTCTTCTTCTTCTTCTTCTTCTTCTTCTTCTTCATATACACTCATGAATTACTGTACATCTGGATCTTCTGTTTCTATCTCGTCTTAAAAAAAACAATTACCAAAGTGTCTCTCTCTCTCTGTGAACCATTTGTGTACATTCATCCTCGTAATTATTTTTGCTTAAACGATATTTAGCAACCCGGAGTCGCATCTCAAATACAGAAGCCATGAAGGGGTAGAACGAACAAAAAGGACATATCCGGGTACGAAACGCTACGACCCAAAGGCTTTTATTTTCATCCTACTCTGAATTTTGCTGAGGCAGTAAATACGGAGCCATTAATATTCCAGAAGCATTGAAGCTACAAAACAAGTCGGAATGTTTGGGGGGGAAAAATATCTATTCACATATTCTTTATCATATATTTTTCTTCGTTTACGTGAGCATCGCACCAATAACATCCACCAACACAAACAAAACAAACAAAAACAAAGAAAGTAAACAAACAAACAAGAACACACTCAAAAATGTTCTTTGCAGATGATTTGCAACAACAAAGACACGTTGAGAACGATGGTTGACCTCAGTTTATTGATTCTCTTTGACCTCGGTACTTCAACAAGGACAATGAAGCTCGTTAGAGACACTTGAACTTTGACCTCTCGTCCCCTTTAACCTCTGTGCTTGATTTACGGTGTTTGTATTTTGCGTCTTTTTATTGGGTCAATGTCTCCGTTTTCTGTTGCTGGGGTTTCTGTATCTATTTTCTGGTGTTGTTGTTTTTATCTTTGTTTTCATTTGCTGAGGTTTCTGTCTCTGTTTTCTGTTGCTGGATTTTCTATCTCCGTTTCTCCGTTGCTAGAGTTTCTGTCCCTGTTATCTGTTGCTGGGGTTTCTGTCTCCGTTTTCTATTTAAGTTTTCTGTTGTTAGGGTTTCCAGCTCCGTTTTCTGTTAATACGGTTTCTGTTATTGTTATCTGTTGTTGAATTGTCTGTTTCCGTTTTCTGTTGCTTGGTTTCCATATCTGTTTTCTGTTGTCGGGAATTCGTTTTTTTTTTGTCTGTTTTCTGTTGTTGGCATTTCTGTCCCTGTTTTATGGCGCTGGAGTATTTTCTCCGTATCCTGCTGTTTGTCCCTGTTTTCTGTTGTTTAGTGTTTATCTTCGTTTTCTGTTACTGGATTATCTATCTCCGTTTTCTGTTGTTAGGGTTTCTATTTTAGTTTTCCGTTGCTGAGTTTTCTATCTCCGTTTTCTGTTACTGGATTTTTTATCTCCGTTTTCTGTTGCTGCAATCTTAATCCCGTTTTCTTTCACAATGCCTCTGTCTCCAATTTCGTTTGCTGCTTTTTACAGCCGCTCGATCACTATTTACTGTTCTTTCGTTTTTCTCTTTCTCTCTTCAGTTCTCTTTCTCTTCTTCTGTCTCCTTTTTTTACTTCTTTCTTTCCCTCTCTCTCTCTCTCTCTCTCTCTCTTCCCCTCTCTCTCCCTTCCCCCTCGCTCTCTTCCCTTCCTCTCTCTCTCTCTCTCTCTCTCTCTCTCTCTCTCTCTCTCTCTCTCTCTCTCTCTCTCTCTCTCTCTCTCTCTCTCTCTCTCTCTTTCTCTTCCCCTCTCTCTCCCTTCCCCCCTCGCTCTCTTCCCTTCCTCTCTCTCTCTCTCTCTCTCTCTCTCTCTCTCTCTCTCTCTCTCTCTCTCTCTCTCTCTCTCTCTCTCTCCCTCTCTCTCTCTCTCTCTTTCTATCTATCTATCTATCTATCTATCTATCTATCTATCTATCTATCTATCTATCTATCTATCTATCTATCTATCTATCTATCTATCTATCTCTTCCTCTCTCTCTCTCCTCTCTCTCTCCTTTTTTGTTTGTAAAACCTGGTTATTCTTTCGTTTCCTTAACATAAAACAAACTTCTCGATTTTAAATCTAGTAAGAGAAAAATAGATTAATTAAACTTTTAATTAAAGTTATTTGCCTGTGATTTTTCAATACTGTTGACGCAGGAGGATGTAAACAAATACATGAATTGTTATATTCGTGCGTTTTCTTGTTTTATTTTGTATTATTTCTTTCGTTGTTATATTCATAATGCTAAATGACAGTAACAGTTTGACGTCTTAAGTCCGCGTGGTCGAAATATTTCCCGATCCCTCTCTCCTTTCCTTCCTCTACCCTCCAACCTTCTCCTTCCCTCCTTCGCTCCCTTCTTTCCTCCCTCTTTCTCTCCCTTCCACACTCCATCTATCTCTCTCTCCATCCACTTCTCCCTCCCTTCCTCCCTGTCTCCCTGTCTCCCCTTTTCCTTTCCTCTCTCCCTCCCTCCCTCCCTCCGTTCACTCCATCTATCCATCCACCTTCCCTCCCTCCTTCTCTCCCTCCCTACTTCCCTCCTCCCCCTTCTCCTCCCCTCCCTCCCTTTCTCCCTTCTCCCTCCTATCCTCCCCTCCCTCCTCCCCTTTCTCCTCCCCTCCCTCCCTCTCTCCCTCCTTCCCTCCTATTCTCCTTCCCTCCTTTTTTCCCTCCCTTCCTCATTTAAATCTTAGTGATGAGTCGTTAAGGTGAAACACCTGGGTCTTGTCTATTTTTTATGGTGTCCTATTATTGATCACTTGATTTTGAAAAATGTCCCTGTTAGATAGTCACCTGTTAATCTAATTTGATCTATTTAATTTCTAAAATCCAACAGTTCTATCCTTTTAGATATACGGTCTAGAATCATATAGGCAGAGAAACTTCTTTTCCGCAGTTTTGTTATACAAGAGAAAGTTAAACACGTGTTTGTTATTTCAGACTAAGGCTGTATGAAACCACTTGATGATATGCATTGATTTATGTAGAATTGGGACAAGTCTGAAATAACGACTGACTGAGAGATAAATCCATCTTGACAAGTGGACGGGCTCCTTGCTATCCACTTGTCCACCTCAAGGCTGTTGTCCACACTTTAATATTATCCACTTTATGTCTCTTCTATATGTATTGGATGTGCTCTTTACCATCCACTTGTCCACCTCAAGTCTGTTATCCACTTTCTGTTTCTTTTATATGTATTGGACATGCTCTTTACCATCCACTTGTCCACCGCAAGCCTGTTATCCACACTTCAATCCCATCCACTTTCTGTCACTTCTATACGTATTGTTAATCAATTACTCTACAAACACGAGAATTCCTATACCAATTTTTGTACAGAATCGATTTATCTTTCTTTTCCATTTTTCTTTCCCACTTCCTTCGTGTTCCTTCCCTTCCCGTGGCTTCCTACTTGTCCAGAGACCCGTGTCCAATTGAATGGATTATTGAAAGGGGAGCTTGGCAACTTGCACATCATGTCACCTTAGATTTGAAAAGTATTCTGACGGATTCTAAGCAATTACGTGAACCAGAGAATCTTGATATCGTTTCGTCATTGGTAATTATCGTATGTAATATCTTTTTATATATAATTATCTCGCACACTGACACTTTATCGTATTCACATAAACGATCGAAACCAGTTACGTATATACCTGTCACGGGGGCGCTGACATGAGAACGAAAATAATTTCAAAAGTACAGTTACAACCGTGTCTAAGAATATAGTATAATTGATGGTTACGAAAAAAATGATAATAAATAGATAAATAAATAAATAAAAATAAATGAATAAAATAAACAAATAATAAAATTTCAATTAATTTTCTTAACATTTTATTCCCCTCTAAGCAGTTATCATCATTAAACAACACCAAATTCCCTACTTCAGTTTTGTGGCACTGTTAAACATATCCTACTCAGAAAAAAAAAAAAAAAATATATATATATATCTCCCCCGACTACTACCCCCCCCCCCCCCCATATATATATTCTTACGTATTTCTTTCTGTGTCTTTGGATAGATCCTTCAGTTCTTTCAACCTTAACATGATTCCACTTAGATAAGTACCCTTTTTTCAAGACGCTCAAAGGTCCTTCTTTAAGAAACGTAAGAGAAGAAACGTTATTGCTAGCTTTCAAAACAAAACCGAAAACGTTATTACTAGACAGTTCATAAAATTGTTATAGTAATCATAAAGTTTTTTTTTTTATACAGGAAATGAATGGAATTGCAGGAAACGTTATCACAAACGTTTTTGCAGGATCTGTTATTACATGAATCTTTATTGCTTAGGAAATTCCAAAGCAATACAAGAAACATTATTACAGGGAACATTACGATAAGAAATGTTATTACTACATTCTAAAGCCAACTGATTTTCTACATAGGAAAAAAAATATATTAATTCAGATAGTTTTAATTAATTAAGAATGATGCTACATCTTCTACATCTCGATGGCTTTCATACCGATTAACCACCGATTCTCCAATCAATGTCCAGAATATGTATGGGTAATACATTTATACATATACATGATTTATACATTCTAGAGACTGTTGCAATACTTTTCACCTTCTGTTGCAATACTTCAACTAGAATTCCTATAACTGATTGGCCTTTTGTTATGTTGCACATGTGACCCCCTCCCCCCCCGCCCCCAACAAAGGAGCAGGTCTGAGTTTTATTCACTTTCCTCTGATTAAAAATGCGAATAAATGAGACTGAATAATTTCCACAACGTAAGATATGTAATTTATGCATTTTGGATTCTTTCGTCATCGGAATTACATTTCTACCTTTGAAAAAACTATTTCATTCTTATCCTTATATATATTTGTCATAAGGAACTCTATTTCTCACTTTCTTATCAGTTGGGACAGAGGGAGGTATTTTGTGAGGAAAAAGGGGGGGTGGGGGGGGGTACACGGCCATTGAAAATATGTTTTCTTTTCATCACATGGGACACTCCGTTTCCGTTTTTTGTATTATCTTCTTTTATTTCTTCTTCTTCTTCTTCTTCTTTCTATTTTTTTCCCATGGGTTTCTTAGTCTTATTAATCTAGTATCTATTCATCTATTTATCTTTACATTCTTCATATTCATATATTCATCTTATATAACATCTATTCATCTATTCTTCATATTCATCTTCACGTTTGGCACATTCTATCATGTGACACAAACAGCTTCTCTGTGGTATTTATTCGTTATGATATTTAATTCTAAAGTCATTATCACATTATCCTAAATAACTGTCACATCATCCTAAATAATTATCACATTATCCCAAATAATTATCACATTATCCTAAATAATGATCACATTATCCTAAATAATTATCACATTATCCTAAATAATTATCACATTATCCTAAATAATTATCACATTATCCTAAATAATTATCACATTATCCTAAATAATCATCACATTATCCTAAATAATCATCACATTATCCTAAATATTTATCACATTATCCTAAATAATTATCACATCATCCTAGATAATTATCACATTATCTTAAATGATTATCACATTATCCTAAATAATCATCACATTATCCTAAATAATCATCACATTATCCTAAATAATCATCACATTATCCTAAATATTTATCACATTATCCTAAATAACTATCACATTATCCTAAATAATTATCACATTATCCCAAATAATTATCACATTATCCTAAATAATCATCACATTATCCTAAATAATCATCACATTATCCTAGATAATTATCACATTATCCTAGATAATTATCACATTATCCTAGATAATCATCACATTATCCTAGATAATTATCACATTATCCTAGATAATTATCACATTATCCTAGATAATTATCACATTATCTTAAATGATTATCACATTATCCTAAATAATTATCACATTATCCTAAATAATTATCACATTATCCTAAATAATTATCACATTATCCTAGATAATCATCACATTATCCTAGATAATTATCACATTATCCCAAATAATTATCACATTATCCTAAACAATTATCACATTATCCTATATAATCATCACATTATCCTAAATAATCATCACATTATCCTAAATAATTATCACATTATCCTAAATAATTATCACATTATCCTAAACAATTATCACATTATCCTATATAATCATCACATTATCCTAAATAATCATCACATTATCCTAAATAATTATCACATTATCCTAAATAATTATCACATTATCCTAAATAATTATCACATTATCCTGCATAATGATCACATTATCCTAAATAATTATCACATTATCCTAAATAATTATCACATCATCCTAAATAATTATCACATTATCCTAAATAATTATCACATTATCCTGAATAATTATCACATTATCCTGAATAATTATCACATTATCCTAAATAAGTCGTTATCACATTTGATATCACATTAAATATCACATTATGATTTTAATTCCTAAGTCATTATCACATCATCTTGTTGCAGATTGCTTGTATCATCCGTTTATATGCATTGCAAACGTCCTTCCTATCCTGATAATGCAATGAACATCTAAATTGTGGTCAAAGCAAAATGAACATCATTGATGTCATTGCATGCAGCAGCAGATTACTAGCTGTTCTTCTAGACACATACACGCAGATACAATCACAGATACAAACACAAACACACACACACAAACGCACACACACACTTATAAACACATACACACAAACACACACACACACACACACACACTCATAAACACATACACACAAACACACACACATACACACACACACAGAACACACTTGTAAACACATACAGACAAACACACACACCCATCTACCCACCCACCCACATATACCACCCACATACACCCAAACACACACACACAAACACGCACACACACATACACACAAACACACTCATAAAAACATACAAACAAACACACACACATACACACACACACAAAACACACTCATAAACACATAGACACAAACACACACACAAAACACACCCAAACAAACCCACACCCACACACCCAAACACACCCACCCAAACACACACACACCCACATACATCCAAACACACACACACATACAAACACACACAAAACACACCCAAACACACATCCAAACACACACACACACACACACTCTCTCTCTCTCTCTCTCTCTCTCTCTCTCTCTCTCTCTCTCTCTCTCTCTCTCTCTCTCTCTCTCTCTCTCTCTCTCTCTCTCTCTCTTTCTCTCTTTTTCACACACACACACACACACACACACACACACACACACATACAAAACACACCCAAACACACATCCAAACACACACACACACACCTACCCACCCACCTACCCACCCACACACACTCACCCACCTACCCACCCACATACACCCAAACACACACATACAAACACACACACGCACACACCAAGAGAAAGGGATGGAATGCCCAACGCAACCAAAGTTCCCATTTCTCATCCATGATCAGCAACCAAAATGAAGAAATATTGTGACCAAATCCTATGAAAAACTTGCAATTGAAATGTTGATCATAACACCGGGCAGACTCGACAGCCAGTCAGTACAATTTTATACTAAGTTACAAAATAATTTAAAAAAGAAGAAGAGGTAGAGAGAGAGAGTGAGAAGGGAGGAGAAAGGAGGGAGGAGAGAGAGAGAGAGAGAGAGAAGAAGAAGAAGAAGAAGAAGAAGAAGAAGAAGAAGAAGAAGAAGAAGAAGAGAGAGAGAGAGAGAAACAGTGTGTTAGTGAGTGAACGAGTGGAAGGTGGTGCAGTTTGAGAGAGTAGAAGCAGACAGAGACAGAGACAAACAGAAGAAGAAGAAGGTACTAGAAAACAGAGAGAGACAGAGGCGAACAGAGACAGAGACAAGCAGAGAAGAAAGCAATGAGGGCAAATGAGCAAAGCAAAAGGAGAGAGAGAGAGAAAAGAAAGGAAAAATAAAAAGAAATGTTCATAATCAAAATAATCAAACAGACACACAAATGCAACTTTACGAGTGGCAAACCAATGCACGAATCAACATTATGCATCGACAGTGTGTCTGCAAACTATAAGGTTCCGATATTTTTTTTTTTTTTTTTTTTTTTTTTTTTTCAATACCCTTCACTTCAATTCGCTATTATCACCCAATTCAAAATCTATATATCACCTGACTCAGCTAATCCTATAATCGCGTATACCATTATCTTCCATTTATTCGAAATTAACCCTGGCGCTGACGTCATTATTCCATTAGTAAAAAAAAAAAAAAAAAAGTTTATTATAATTTTTGCCATTTTCTTCCTCTTCTTGTCTTTATCTAAGTTATTTTATGTTTATAAGACATGGTGAATTCTCTTCATAATAATCAGGAATTGTTAATATATATTGTTTACGATTTGATTATCATAGACTGAAATCATGCACGGTCCTTACAATCATCACCATACACCATAGCAATGCACCATACGCACCATTAGAAATCCACCATAAACACTATTAAAGATACACTATATACGCTCCATTATAAATCTACCATAAACACCATCAAAGATCCACCATAAACACACCATTATAAATCCACAGTACGCACCATTAAATTAAATATTCATCACACGCACCATTCTGAATCCACCAAACCATTACAGATTATTCGCATGCACCATTGCATATCAACCACATGCACCATATCACTACACCGCACGCGCCATTATAAATCCATTATACGCACATTATAAATCCATCATATTCACCATTATGCATCAACCACACTCACCATTATGCATCATCCACACTCACCATTATGATTCAACCACACTCACCATTATCAATAAACCACACTCACCATTATCAATAAACCACACTCACCATTATTAATCAACCACACTCACCATTATCAATCAACCACACTCACCATTATCAATCAACCACACTCACCATTATCAATCAACCACACTCACCATTATGCATCAACCACACTCACCATTATCAATCAACCACACTCACCATTATGCATCAACCACACTCACCATTATCAATCAACCACACTCACCATTATGCATCAACCACACTCACCATTATGCATCAACCACACTCACCATTATCAATCAACCACACTCACCATTATCAATCAACCACACTCACCATTATGCATCAACCACACTCACCATTATCAATCAACCACACTCACCATTATGCATCAACCACACTCACCATTATTAATCAACCACACTCACCATTATCAATCAACCACACTCACCATTATCAATCAACCACACTCACCATTATGCATCAACCACACTCACCATTATGCATCAACCACACTCACCATTATCAATCAACCACACTCACCATTATCAATCAACCACACTCACCATTATGCATCAACCACACTCACCATTATCAATCAACCACACTCACCATTATGCATCAACCACACTCACCATTATCAATCAACCACACTCACCATTATTAATCAACCACACTCACCATTATCAATCAACCACACTCACCATTATGCATCAACCACACTCACCATTATTAATCAACCACACTCACCATTATCAATCAACCACACTCACCATTATGCATCAACCACACTCACCATTATGCATCAACCACACTCACCATTATCAATCAACCACACTCACCATTATCAATCAACCACACTCACCAAACCATCAACCACTCACCATTATCAATCAACCACACTCACCATTATGCATCAACCACACTCACCATTATGCATCAACCACACTCACCATTATCAATCAACCACACTCACCATTATCAATCAACCACACTCACCATTATGCATCAACCACACTCACCATTATTAATCAACCACACTCACCATTATCAATCAACTACACTCACCATTATGCATCAACCACCTCACTACCATTATCAATCAACCACACTCACCATTATTAATCAACCACTCCATTATCAATCAGCCACTCACCATTATTAATCAACCACTCACCATTATTAATCAACCACTGCACCATTAGCCATCAACCACACTCACCATTATCAATCAACCGTCTACCATTATTAATCAACCACTCCTGTATGCATCAACCACACCTCTGTTAATAAATAACCACACTCACCATTATGCATCAACCACACTCACCATTATCAATCCAGCCACACTACATTATCATCAACCTATCTTATTATCATTAAACACCTCTACCATTATCAATCAACCACACTCACCATTATTAATCAACCACACTCACCATTATGCATCAACCACACTCACCATTATCAATCAACCACACTCACCATTATGCATCAACCACACTCACCATTATGCATCAACCACACTCACCATTATCAATCAACCACACTCACCATTATCAATCAACCACACTCACCATTATGCATCAACCACACTCACCATTATCAATCAACCACACTCACCATTATGCATCAACCACACTCACCATTATCAATCAACCACACTCACCATTATTAATCAACCACACTCACCATTATCAATCAACCACACTCACCATTGATAATCAACCACACTCACCATTGACCATCCAACCACACTCACCATTATCAATCAACCACACTCACCATTATCAATCAACCACACTCACCATTATTAATCAACCACACTCACCATTATGCATCAACCACACTCACCATTATCAATCAACCACACTCACCATTATCAATCAACCACACTCACCATTATTAATCAACCACACTCACCATTATCAATCAACCACACTCACCATTATCAATCAACCACACTCACCATTATCAATCAACCACACTCACCATTATTAATCAACCACACTCACCATTATCAATCAACCACACTCACCATTATTAATCAACCACACTCACCATTATGCATCAACCACACTCACCATTATCAATCAACCACACTCACCATTATTAATCAACCACACTCACCATTATGCATCAACCACACTCACCATTATCAATCAACCACACTCCACCATTGTAAATAACCACACTCACCATTATGCATCAACCACACTCACCATTATCAATCAACCACACTCACCATTATGCATCAACCACACTCACCATTATGCATCAACCACACTCACCATTATGCATCAACCACACTCACCATTATCAATCAACCACACTCACCATTATCAATCAACCACACTCACCATTATGCATCAACCACACTCACATTATGCATCAACCACACTCACCATTATCAATCAACCACACTCACCATTATCAATCAACCACACTCACCATTATTAATCAACCACACTCACCATTATGCATCAACCACACTCACCATTATCAATCAACCACACTCACCATTATTAATCAACCACACTCACCATTATCAATCAACCACACTCACCATTATCAATCAACCACACTCACCGTATGCATCCAAACCACACTCGCATTATCAATCAACCACTCCACCATTATCAATCAACTACACTCACCATTATCAATCAACCACACTCTCATTATCAATCAACCACACTCACCATTAATCAACCATACGCTATAATCAACCACACTCACCATTATCAATCAACCACACTCACCATTATGCATCAACCACACTCACCATTATTAATCAACCACACTCACAAATTATCAATCAACTACATCACCATTATCAATCAACCACACTCACCGATATGCATCAACCACACTCACCATTATCAATCAACCACACTCACCATTATCCATCAACCACACTCACCATTATCAATCAACCACACTCCTGCGTATGCATCAACCACACTCACCATTATCAATCAACCACACTCACCATTATATTTATCCCCGTTTGTCTTCTCTCCCCTCTACATCCATCCCACTCCCCATCCGTCTCCCATCCCCCC
Organism: Penaeus japonicus; assembly: GCA_017312705.2. Classification (NCBI taxonomy): domain Eukaryota; kingdom Metazoa; phylum Arthropoda; class Malacostraca; order Decapoda; family Penaeidae; genus Penaeus; species Penaeus japonicus. The sequence continues at coordinate 155,087 of BOPN01000392.1, read as the reverse complement.
CTCCCAGCCCATCCACCCCCACACTCCAGCTAGCCTAAAGATTTTTTTCATAGAGAGTCTTATAGAATTATAATCATATTATTCATAATTTATATTATATATTAATCATATTATATATTAATTATAATTATAGAATATACAGCCTATAGAATGCACACACGTCCGTATTGCAGACTTGGATTGCACGTATTGCATTGCACGTCTCTTTATCCTTATTTGACGTTGGATAATTAGGGACCATTTTGCAGAAATTTGTTTGAGTGTTTGATTGTCTTTGTTTTAATTGTTTTGGCTAAATTAATCACGTGATGACTCAACCGATGAATTTGGTGATTGCCTAATTATCCAAATACATGATTTATATCGTATGTGATTTCCAAATTGAGGTGTTTTATCGAGGTCACCGGAACTAATATTGGGTATTGGAATGACCCAGACGAACGGAATAAATTACAGAAAAAAAAAAAAAAAAAAATATATATATATCCAATATTCAATTAAAAAAAAATCGAAAGAAATTAATGGAGACACACACCATACCGGAAATATTTTGTTCCTTCGTCGAATAAAAAAAAATGTTTCATATTCTCTAAATTGACCCCCTGTGGCTCCTCCTCCTCCTCTCCCCTTCCTTCTCCTCCTCCTCCCCCCCTTCTCCCCCTCCTCCCCCTTCTTCTCCTCCTTCTCCCCATCCTCCTCCTCCTACCCCCTTCTCCCCCTCCTCCTCCTCCCCCAACCCCTCTTACCCCTCCTACCCCCCAATCCCTCTTACCCCTCCTACCCCCCTCCTCCACCTCCTCCTCCTCCCCCCTCTTACTCCTCCCCATCCTCCCCATCCTCCTCCTCCCCCTCTTACTCCTCCTCCTCCTCCTCCCCCTCCTCCCCCCCAACCCCTCTTACCCCTCCTACCCCCCTCCTCATCCTCATCCTCATCCTCCTCTTGCTACCCCTCCTACCCTCCTCTCCCTCCTACCCCTCCCCCCCCCCCTCTTACCCCTCTTACCCCTCCTCCCCCTCCTCACACACCCCATCATCACACACCCATCATCATCTCCAACCCTCATCACCACCTCATCACACCACTGGCTATCCCCCACCCATAAGGGGCCCCGGTCGATCTTACAGCAAGCACACGAGAGTTTGGGGAATGCCCCCTGCTTGCGCTAAAGCATTCTTTGGCGTCTTGGATCAAGCATTAATATTCCTCTTGAAGACAGTTCTTCCTCTTTTTTATTTTTTTTGTTTTTTTTATTTAACTTTTTGGGGGGTCGAGGCTTCCCTTTCCCGCGGACGAAGTGTGAGAACCCTTAGGGATACTTTCTTTGGTTTCTCTCTTTTTTTTTCTTTTTTTTTATTTCCCTCGTTTATATTCTCTGGGGATTAGTCCGTCTGTTTTCCTAGAAACGGTTTTCGTTGCTTGATCTGTTGTTCTCTTTTGTTTTCATTCTCATCTCTTTTTCTTTTCTCTCTTTTCTCTCTCTTTCTTTCTCTCTCTCTCTCTCTCTCTCTCTCTCTCTCTCTCTCTCTCTCTCTCTCTCTCTCTCTCTCTCTCTCTCTCTCTCTCTCTCTCTCTCTCTCTCTCTCTCTCTCTCTCTCTCTCTCTCTAACTGTCTTTACTCCTCTCTTTCTTTCCTTCTGTGCTTCCCCCTTTCATCTTGCAAATATACAAACATATCTTAAACAATTCAAACAGAAATAAACTCAAGGAAAAAAAGAAAATAAAACACATAAAAAAGTCCAGACTTAACACCAGACAGGGTGCTTCCTGTAAACATGTTTTCCAACGAACAGGTTTACCAATAAAAGCATTATTTCCTCAGAAGATTTTTTTCCCTCCGAGAGCATCTCTTGACTTAACTATCAATCCGAACTTCGTAAAACTTCACCCAGCAACAATCAGGACTTTGAATTACTCGAAATTAAAGCTATATTACTGTGGCTTTCTCGGGAACGGAGAGAAACGCCTCGAGGGGGAGGAAGGAGGGGGGAGGAAGGAGGGGGGAGGAAGGAAGGGGAGAGGGGGAAGGTGGGTCTCTCTAAGTCTCATTCTCCTTTGATGGAAGTTGCTGTTACAAAGTAACAAAGAAAACGCTGAAATTACAAGTCAAAGTGATATTGTGTATTTACTTAAGGATGGGTTATTGTTGTGTTAGCTACTTAACAAGGAGACATTGTTTACGTACTTACAGAGACACGGTGTACCATTACTACGCACTTAATACTTTTTATTCCTTTACCAAGACTTTCAAACAAATCTCTCTCTCTCTCTCTCTCTCTCTCTCTCTCTCTCTCTCTCTCTCTCTCTCTCTCTCTCTCTCTCTCTCCCTCTCCCTCTCCCTCTCCCTCTCCCTCTCCCTCTCCCTCTCCCTCTCCCTCTCCCTCTCCCTCTCCCTCTCTCTCTCCCTCACCCATTCCCTCTCCCTCTTTCACACTCTCCCTCTCCCTCTCTCCCTCTTTCACACTCTCCCTCTCCCTCTCCCTATTTCACACTCTCCCTCTCCCTCTCCCTCTCCCTCTCCCTCTCACAGCACAATCAATATGCACAACACCAACAGCCTCCCGCCATAAGAAACCACGGATATCATAA
>BOPN01000392.1:130000-132500 GCA_017312705.2 Penaeus japonicus | reverse complement strand
TGTGCATTTCTGTGTTTGCTTCTTTGTTTTGTGTATATGTAAATTCCAAAACAACTCAACCGGAAGGTTTTTCCTGCCACTCGTTCGTTACTCGAGGCCGGATTGTGGTGGTGGTGATGGGGAGGGTGGGGGGGGGGGGGGGGGGGGTTATGGATAAATCACACGGTGAAATGCGTCTCTGTTGATCAAGATGAAAGGAGAAAAAAAAAACTTTCTGCATTTTTATTAAAGCTTCCCTCACAGCAAGAAATCCGTTTGTTTGTTTGTTTCTTTCTTTCCATCCCCAATGTGTAATGCGTCGAACAGCCAACCGACGAATTCACATCAATCCGAAATATAATTATTTTTAATTAATAACAAAGAGCCAAGGTTCGCTACAGTATCACTACATGAAAAAAAAAAAAAAAAAAAAAAAAAAAAAAAAAAAAAAAAAAAAAAAAAATATATATATATATATATATATATATATATATATATATATATATATATATATATATATATATATATATATATATGTATATATATATATATATATATATATATATATATATATATATATATATATATATATATATATATATATATATATATATATATATATATATATATATATATATATATATATATATATATATATATATATATATATATATATATATATATATATATATATAATTTTACCCTCCTGAAAAGGTCGGTGGAAAAGAGGCATTTAAACGGAATCTTTCATCAAAGGAATTAAATTTAATGAATACCGAATTAAAAGAGTTACATAATTAACGCACTTAAGTGGACATATAGCTATATCCCGTCTATAAAGCGAGTGTTCGTTATCTGCAAGGAAACAAGGGAGTATATTATAACAGTAAACTTCTCAAGGAGTATATTATGATGAGCAAACTTCTCAAGGAGTATATTATGATGAGTAAACTTCTCAAGGAGTATATCGTGATGAGTAAATCCTCTGCTGAGTATATTATGATGAGTAAACTTCTCAAGGAGTATATCGTGATGAGTAAACTTCTCAAGGAGTATATTATGATGAGTAAACTTCTCAAGGAGTATATTATGATGAGTAAACTTCTCAATGAGTATATCGTGATGAGTAAACTTCTCAATGAGTATATCGTGATGAGTAAACTTCTCAAGGAGTATATTAGGATGAGTAAACTTCTCAAGGAGTATATCGTGATGAGTAAACTTCTCAAGGAGTATATTATGATGAGTAAACTTCTCAAGGAGTATATTATGATGAGTAAACTTCTCAAGGAGTATATCGTGATGAGTAAACTTCTCAAGGAGTATATCGTGATGAGTAAACTTCTCAAGGAGTATATTATGATGAGTAAACTTCTCAAGGAGTATATCGTGATGAGTAAACTTCTCAAGGAGTATATCGTGATGAGTAAACTTTAAATATATATCGTGATGAGTAAACTTCTCAAGGAGTATATTATGATGAGTAAACTTCTCAAGGAATATATCGTGATGAGTAAACTTCTCAAGGAATATATCGTGATGAGTAAACTTCTCAAGGAGTATATCGTGATGAGTAAACTTCGCTATATATCGTGATGAGTAAACTTCGAGGAGAGACAGATGAGTAAAATCCCCAAGGAGTATATCGTGATGAGTAAACTTCTCAAGGAGTATATTATGATGAGTAAACTTCTCAAGGAGTATATTATGATGAGTAAACTTCTCAAGGAGTATATCGTGATGAGTAAACTTCTCAATGAGTATATCGTGATGAGTAAACTTCTCAAGGAGTATATCGTGATGAGTAAACTTTTCAAGGAGTATATTATAATGAGTAAACTTCTCAAGGAGTATATCGTGATGAGTAAACTTCTCAAGGAGTATATCGTGATGAGTAAACTTCTCAAGGAGTATATTATAATGAGTAAACTTCTCAAGGAGTATATCGTGATGAGTAAACTTCTCAAGGAGTATATCGGGATGAGTAAACTTCTCAAGGAGTATATCGTGATGAGTAAACTTCTCAAGGAGTATATTATGATGAGTAAACTTCTCAAGGAGTATATCGGGATGAGTAAACTTCTCAAGGAGTATATCATGATGAGTAAACTTCTCAAGGAGTATATCGTGATGAGTAAACTTCTCAAGGAGTATATCGTGATGAGTAAACTTCTCAAGGAGTATATCGGGATGAGTAAACTTCTCAATGAGCATATCGGGATGAGTAAACTTCTCAAGGAGTATATTATGATGAGTAAACTTCTCAAGGAGTATGTCGTGATGAGTAAACTTCTCAAGGAGTATATCGTGATGAGTAAACTTCTCAAGGAGTATATCGTGATGAGTAAACTTCTCAAGGAGTATATTTTGATGAGTAAACTTCTCAATGAGTATATCGTGATGAGTAAACTTCTCAAGGAGTATATTATGATGAGTAAACTTCTCAATGAGTATATCGTGATGAGTAAACTTCTCAAGGAGTATATCGTGATGAGTAAACTTCTCAATGAGTATATCGTGA
>BOPN01000392.1:110000-117500 GCA_017312705.2 Penaeus japonicus | reverse complement strand
ATAATAATAATAATAATAATAATAATAATAATAATAATAATAATAATAATAATAATAATAATAATGATGATGATAATAATAATAATAAAAAAAATAATAATAATGATAATAATGATAATAATGATAATGATAATAATGATAATGGTATTAATAATAATGATAATAATAACAATGATAATAATAATAATAATGATAATAATAATAATAATGATAACTATAAAATCAAATACAACAACAACAATAAAAACAATAACGATATAAAAATAACAGCCAAACGAACAGGACAAAATCGTAAACATAACAGATTGACACACAACGAGAATCCAGTTATCAGTCTAACAAAGCAGTCACTCCCATGTTTCTACCGGTCTTTTTCAGTAGCTTACTAGTGTATCAGTATTTCTCTGTTACTGGTGTATGTTAAAAGGAGGGGAAATGGAAGAGAAGAGAGGAACAAATAGAGAGAGAATATTGAAGGAAAAGAGGGACTGAATGAGAAAGGGAGAGAGGGAAGGTGGGAGGGAGCGAGGGAGGGAAGAGGGGAGGAAGGGAGGGAGAGGGGGGAGGAAAGGCGAGAAAGAGATAGAAAGAGAGTGAGTGAGTGAATGAGAGACAGAGAGAAAGAGAGAGAGAAAGAGAGAGAGAGAGAGAAAGAGAGAGACAGAGAGAGAGAGAGACAGAGACAGAGACAGAAACAGAGACAGAGAGAGACAGAGACAGAGAGTGAGAGAGAAAACAAGAGAGAGAGAGAAAAAAAAAGAAAGAGAGAAAGACAACAACCAGAATGACAAACATAGCTACACAAAAGTCAAGACAATTCGGCACAACCAATCTGAAATCGAAAAAGGTTGCAATCATTGTCTTTTCCTCTGAACCTGGACATGTCGAGATTACAGCGAAAAAGGTCTGAAACATGCAGGACGATACTCGGTCAAAAATATGCAGATGTTATGTAGCTCTTGCAATTGCGCCCGTGTCATGCAACCGCTGAATTTTGAACTTTTTCACATATAAACGCTCGGTTTACGAATGCTATTAATATTCAAAAATAGCAGAAACAATTATTAACAATCAGTGACGTAACAATTTTCATAAAATGCTCACAGCAATAAGACAAACGGCAACGGTAACAAAAATTCAGTAATATCAATCTGTATTCATATAAACATCTTTTTAATTACTTCCATGATCATAATGATAATAAAAAAAACAATGATAATGATAGTAATAATGATAATAATGATAGTGATAATAATAGTAATAAAAATAATAATAATAATAATAATGATAATAATAATAATAATAATAATAATAATAATAATAAAATGATAATAATAACAATGGTAACAATAATGAGGAAGATGATAATAATAATAGTAATGATGATATAATAATAATGATAATAATAATGATAATAACAATAACAAAAATGATTCACAAGAATTAATAATATACTATTCAGACAATAATGCTAAGCGAACTTACTCATCTCTTCAGTGAGTTCAGGCGAAAGGAAGGTACCATTTCCTCTAAAGCTGTTATGTTGGCGACACACTTCCATTAATAAAAAAATGATTAAAAAAATCGTAATCATCTTGCTGACACTCGCAATTGCAAGGTGTTCAAGCCGGTTAAGTATCCAGCTCAAAGCCTTACCAAAAATAATCATTTTGTAATTCAAATCTGGGTTGTAAACCCCTAGATTTTCTGGGGTTCTTTCACTAATGTTTCCCTGATTATCATTTTTATTATCATTATTACCATTGTCGTTATTATTGTCGTTATCATTATTTTCACTGTTTTGCTATCATTATTGTTATGATAATTACGATTATTATTATTACTATCATCATTATTGTTATTATCATCGTTTTCATTATCATTATTATTATTGTCATTATCATTATCATTATTTTCATAATCGTTATCATTATCAACATTATTATTAGTATTAACAATTAGTATCATTATCATTATCATCCTTATCAAAGGCAGATGTAGGTTATTAGTATGTTTGTACAATTGAAAAAAAAAAAAAAAAAAAAAAAACATACTATGTTATTAGAATGACGGGGGATGTAGGCCTACTTAGAAAGATCATACTCATCATCATAATTATAATCATTACCTTTACTACTATTATCATTATCATAATAATCATCATTACCATTATCATAATCATTATTATCACTATCATTATCATTATCATTATCATTATAATTATTATCACTATCATAATCATTATTATCATCATTATCATTATCACTATTATGACTGTAATCATTATCATCATTAGTATTGTTCTGGGTCATCATGCTCCACTCCCTTTCAATTTCTATCCTTCTATCCATCTGGTGTTTGTAAAAGGATAGAGGTATCTTAAAGACGGTGTTTCTTTCAATAATCAGTTTTCTTTCACTTTGTGTTTCACTATCTTTATGATGATAATGATGGTAATGATAATAGTGATGACATTAGTAGTGATGATGATAATAGGAATAATAATACTGGTAGTGATAATGATAGGAATAATGATAAAAAACAATGATAATGGTAATGATAATGAAAATAATGATAATGATGTAATGATAATGATGGTAGTAATACGACTAATAATTATAATAATAATAATAATGATAATGATAATAATAATGTAATAATGATAATAATAATAATGATAATGATAATAATAATAATGATAATGATAATAATAATGTAATAACGAGAATAATGAAAATGATGACAACAACGGTAATGATAATGATAGTAATGATAATAGAAAATGATAATAACAAAAATAACAGTGACACCAATAACAACAATAATACATCAATCAAACACAGATAATAATAGTGTATACAGAACATTCAAAACTTAAGTGAATGAGCAACGTTCCACCTCATTAACAATTGCAAACTGCAATCCAGCCCAGACTTTTCTTTCAGCTTACTTCATTAAGATACTCGATACTTAATGATCTGAAACTCTGTAACCCTTGATTTTTTTTTTTTTTTTTTTTTTTTTTTTGGGGGGGGAGGGTAGGAGAGGTAGGTCCTATTCTAGACTCTAATCGCTGATAGAGGAACTTGATTAGACGATCCTCTCTTTTCTCTTTCTCTTTCTCTCTCTCTCTCTCTCTTTCTCTCTATCTATCTATCTATCTATCTATCTATCTATCTATCTATCTCTCTCTCTCTCTCTCTCTCTCTCTCTATATATATATATATATATATATATATATATATATATATATATATATATATATATATATATATATATATATATATCTACCTATCTATCTATCTGTCTATTTATATATCTATCTATATATCTACCTATCTATCTATCTGTCTGTCTGTCTGTCTATCTATCTATCTACCTCTCTCGTTATATATATATATATATATATATATATATATATATATATATATATATATATATATATATATATATATATATATATATATATATGTATGCATATACATATACATATATATATATATATATATATATATATATATATATATATATATATATATATATATATGTATGCATATACATATACATATATATATATATATATATATATATATATATATATATATATATATATATATATATATATATATATATATATGTGTGTGTGTGTGTGTGTGTGTGTGTGTGTGTGTGTGTGTGTGTGTGTGTGTGTGTGTGTGTGTTTGGTAGCAGAGTAATAATAGTTTTAGTCGTAATAATAGTGGTAGTAACATATGTAGTTGTTGCCCCTGGTGTTGCTACTGGCCATGACGACGGTGATGATAAATATAAGAAAGAAAAAAATAGTAATAAAATAAAAAAATAATAAAAAAACAAGAACAAAAAAAGAAAAAAAATATATATATATAAGAACGAAAAAAAACACTCACGAAAAAAAAAATCATCACATGACACCCCCTCCCATCTCCACATCACTAAAAATCATATCAATCGAATAGGAAAACTTATCCGTAAGAGCAAGCAGTCGAATCCATGCAAGACGATCCACCAGAATTCTGTGCCGTTGTCGGTCGTCATTGCTTGTGCAACGTGCAACCATTTCTGTTCCTCAGAACTGAAATTGAATTTGTGGGCGGTCGAGGGCGGTCGAGTGCTAGAGGGCTAGGGAGCCTCGACACATACCTTAGAGATTGCCTATTTTAGTAACCTACTGGATATAGAGTGTTTTTAGGCCACATACTTATAGAAATTTATATATATTCGTTTTCAAATATGGACACATGAATTCGTTATAAAGTCAGGGTATAAGAATCTTCATCATTAGTGATTAGGAAATATCAAGGCTTTTTATTCGGATGTGATTCGACTAAACTAAACAAGACTTTAGCCTAAAATTAGACTTTAAAAAATAATAATAAATAAATAAATAAATAAGAATCATAGCCTCTATAACAATTTGCTACAGTAACTTGTGCCTGCCGCTTCCAACTCGCTGGTTTACACAAGGATATGTGACTGTTAACGAGTGTAATTCTATTCCTGACCGGAGTTCACACGTTCGATAGCAGTGACCCGATAAAATTCTGTCGGGGCTTTTCAATATTCTTTTGAACACAAAATCCAATAACCCCCGCCTAGATTTGTTTTTAAAAATGAATAAATATGGAGTGTTTGTAGATTTTTTACATTTGTACCAATACTAAGTTCCCTTGCTCACCCGTGTTGCAGTCTGCAATATTATACTTAAGACCCACGAAACTATATTCTGAGACCAAAACAATTTCACGGGTATTTATTCGCCTAGAAATAGTATTACTCATGCGAGTAAACACTTATTACCCATTCAGTTGCACTGACTATCTCAATATTTCCACATCCCTAAGGAATCTTGTGTTTCTTAATTCTATCAATAAATAAATATGAGACTTAGGTTTATTAATCTAAACATGAAATTCATTCTTTCTCTCTCCCTCCCTCTCTTATGCAAATATACATAAATAAAATATAAGAACGCGCTACTTGAATACAGCACCACTGAAAACGAACTATGCTGACAGGACATAAACAAGAATCAGTATGCTGTTCCGCGCACGAAATCCTTCACATGTGCGGACTGTGAAGCTGAGAGAATCAGAAATGCTGAGGTGTGACCTAGTCTTCACTCAATATGCTGCTTCGTAAAAGAAATATTTTCCTTACCTTCCAGAACCAGGAAAAAAAAAAACTGATGACGTGTGAAGTAAAATTTTGCTCATCATCTCTTTTGCATAAACTATCTAATTATGCAGATGTGGAAAAAAAAACATCCATTTCTTCAAGCAGAGGAGGTGTTAAATTCACAAATGTGATTAATCATAATGCTCATTAAGAAGAAAAAAAAAGACAGTATTCAAAGTCAATTCGTTAATTTCCACTCAAAAAACGAAAGAATACGAAAGATCACCTCTTGACCACTAAAACAAACAAAGACATGGTGTTGGAAACTATTCTACTGAATATCCAACTCCAATAGCAACTTATGATTCAGAGCAAACGGTTCCCGAGTATTAAAAATATATCTATTCTAGATGCTAAAGCTGGTCCGTACAGTACATAATTATTTCCCAAGTTATAAACCATTCGACTTGGGAAATAAAAGCATCTGTGTGGTTTTCTAATTCGTGTACATAAAACTGGTTGTATTTGGATCTCATCAGCTCCCGTATTTGGTAATTAGAAAGCTATATGTTACACGTATCACAAATATCAAACTTTGTTTCTTTATGAACAAAAACTGAATGAGGTTCTTAAGGACACAAGACGCATGTCATTCAGTAACAGATGAATAAAACATTGCACGGAAAGTAATAGCTTCGATAATCATAAATCTGTGAAGTTTTTTTTTTCTTCTTCTTCTTTTGTTGCATCATTAAGAGAATAGAAATCATTTTTTAAAACATATTCAAGAAAAAAATAACATAAAGTATTGATATAACAACATCAAAAAAAATCTAGTACATTACATAACATCAGGTAATCATCGGACACAATTTCTATAAAATTTCCTATAAAGAAAACGATAGTCACAGAAACTCATCATATGGGTGGTTGAATACATACAACGTGTAATACATATACTACGATGAATATTTAGGATATAAGAAAAACATTATAGATTTTTTAGGTCGTGAACATTTCCTCTTCGAAAAAAGACTTTAAGTTCAATAGTATTTACAGCGAAAACTACAAAATTAAATGACACAGGCGATAAAAGATATAAACATTTCCAGATCCACTTTACTTCCCTCCACCCCATTCCGCTCCACTACGTTCCACTCAAGGCTGTTCCACACCACTGCACTCCACTCTTCATTCCCCTCCAACCCATTCCACTTCAACCCCATTCAATTCCACTTCACTCCACTCCACACTCCCCCCTTTCACCTCAATCCACCCCACCCCTCTGCATTCCATTCCACTCAACTCTACACCCCTTCACGCCTTATTCCACTCCACGCAAACCTACTCCATCCCCCACCACATTCCAATCCACTCCACTCCACACTCCACCACATTCCACTCCCCTCCACTCCACCATATCCCACTCCACTCCCCTCAAATCCACTTGATGCTACTCTCCTCCACATTCCATTCCCCTCCACTCCCCTCCCCTCCACTCCACACTCCACCATATCCCACTCCACTCCCCTCAAATCCACTTGACGCTACTCTCCACCACATTCCACTCCCCTCCACTCCCCTCCACACTCCACCATATTCCACTCCACTCCCCTCAAATCCACTTGAAGCTACTCTCCACCACACACCACTCCCCTCCACTCCACACTCCACAATATCCCACCCCACTTCCCTCAAATCCACTTGAAGCTACTCTCCGCCACATTCCACTCAACTCAAATCCACTTGAAGCTACTCTCCACCACATTCCACTCCCCTCCACTCCACTTGACGCTACTCTCCATCACAATCCACTCCACTCCCCTCCCCTCCCCTCCACTCCACACTCCCCTCCATTCCACACTCCACTCCACTCCCCTCCACACTCCACTCTCGAACCTTCCTCAGCAGAGGTCGACTGTTAGATGGAGACTGGCAACTTGAATCAAACTTCGATGCCTCTCCTTATGGCAGGAAATTTCATTATTACATGCAAGTGAAAACATGAACCGAGATGATCAAAGAACATTTTTCCTTTCTTTCTTTCTTTTAAGGGGAAAAAGGGTGATGAAAAATAAATGATAAGAAGATCAAAGATAATTCCTTTTTTTAAGGGGGATAAAAAAGGGGGTGATGAAGAAAGTAGTAGAAAGATCAAAGGGTGTTTTTTCTTTCTTTTAAGGGAGGGAAAGGGTGATGGAAATATAAACAACAAGAGTGGAGAGATGGCGGTTCTGGACATCAAAGACAATGATTCATCATTATATCAATATTAAGTTTGGGTGATGTGTGGCCGATGGATACTCGAAGGAAAAACATGAATACCTCCGCGGTGAAGTTTTTTTTTTTTTTTNCGACAAATTG
>BOPN01000392.1:75000-85000 GCA_017312705.2 Penaeus japonicus | reverse complement strand
TACTATATTATTTATTGTGACTGAGGGTGATTTGGAAATGAAAGGATGAAAGCGAAATATCAATATTGATAATACTGTTACTATTCTATAGATATTCTATTGGAAAAAAAGCAAGAGAATTATCTTAGGCTACTTATTTCTTTAAGAGACGACAATTGAACAAGTAAATCATATGACCTACCATAAGCTATTCAATACTGCAGAACAGGTAAGAAGAAGTAGAAGAAGAAGAAGATGAAGAAAAAGAAGAAGAAGAAAAGAAAAAGAAGAAGAAGAAGGAGAAGAAGAAGAAAGAAAAAGAAGAAGAAAAGAAGAAGAAGAAAAGAAGAAGAAGAAAAGAAGAAGAAGAAGAAGAAAAAGAAAAAGAAAAAGAAAAAGAAAAAGAAAAAGAAAGAAAAAAAAAATCACACACACTTACACTTCAAAAATTAATAGTTTCGGCGGCTTCCTTAATGGACGTTATTTTAGCGGCAGAAGGAAATGAAGCATCAGAGACCTAATTACTTTCGAGGGCCACTAGGCCTTTCGGGAATCATCTTCAACCACTCAAACTCGTGTGTGTGTCCTGCAGAGAGGGTTTTTTTTTTTTTTTTTTTTGAGAGAGAGCCGAAGTTTGGGAGAAAATGAGGTACCTGAGTGTGGGAAGGACAAATTTGCTTCCTTCAGTTGGATTTTTTGGATTTTTTTTTCTTCATATTTTCCTATATGTTCATGTGTGTGGGGAGGATAAAGTTGCTTCTTTCATTTGGAATTTTGGATTTTTTTTTCATATTTTCGGCGATTGTTCTAGTTGTGTTTATATTGATATTCTTAATCATTAACATTATGATAAACCTCCGATTATTAATTTTAAAAAAAGAATCTAAGATTATAATCCTCGATGATCTGCCACTATATTCCAAAACATCTACTAAATCCGCGAAGCATCATTGCCATAACATAGCCTTCCAAAAAATATATAAGTAATCATGTACCATAACATCCCCTTCTTAAAAAAAAAAAAAAAAAAAATTTTTGAAATCATTTTTACATTTTTTGGATTTTTTTTTTTTCTTACTTTTTTTTGACAAATCTGTGATTGGTCAAAATCAACAGCTCTTTGTAACCACCACCGAAATGCCCGTGAGTTGTCAGCTAAACTCAAGTTGTCAACTAAACTCCCTGAAACTTTGGCATTTTCCCAGGAAAGTTATCGGAATCTAGATGTTAGGCGAGCGTGTATTTCCCAGAACATTGAGTATAATCACTTAAATAAAGTGGTTTCGATCGTGGTAATGCTTCATCATATAGCTGTCATATATCGTTCCTTTGATTTTGTTGTAGAATTATTTAATTTCTGTTTTTTTTTTTTTTTTTTTTTTGTGTGTATCATGTTTTATTATCTATACTCATTTTTCCTCTTTTTATCTCTTTCTCTTGCTCTCCTTCTCTCTCTCTCTCTCTCTCTCTCTCTCTCTCTCTCTCTCTCTCTCTCTCTCTCTCTCTCTCTCTCTCTCTCTCTCTCTCTCTCTCTCTCTCTCTCTCTCTCTCTCTCTCTCTCTCTCTCTCTCTCTCTCTCTCTCTCTCTCTCTCTCTCTTCTCTCTCTCTCTCTCTCTCTCTCTCTCTCTCTCTCTCTCTCTCTCTCTCTCTCTCTCTCTCTCTCTCTCTCTCTCTCTCTCTCTCTCTCTCTCTCTCTCTCTCTCTCCCCATCTCTCCCTTCATCTGTCACTCTCCCTCTCTCATTCAATTTCTCTCTAATACTCTCTCTCTCTCCCTGTGTGTGTGTGTGCGTGCGTGCGTGTGTGTGCGTGTGCGTGTGTGTGTGTGTGTGTGTTCGTGTTACAAGCGAGCATTACCACCTAACCCCGCCGGATATTTGCCTTCACTCTATCACCCGACCGAGACGGGAAGAAAAAAGTCAACACCTGGAGCTGATGATCATAAGAGTCAATATAAGCAATCTTATAACAGAGACTTGGCTTTAGAGGATGCATGTTTACTTGCAGCTATTGGGACTTGCAATAACGATGCCGGATGGTGAGGAGCTCGAATGTTGCACGACGTGGAAATGTTGACAACAGATAGGACACTATTTCGAGCACCTTGTTACGAGTTCGTGAGATTATTTTCGTGTTTATTAATGGTGTTGCATTTTTATGGAGCTTTGAAGTGGATATCATTTGTAGGAGTATCTTTTTCGATGGATGTTTTTCATCCTTATTGGCATTGATTGCTTTTATATCGGTTTATGTACAGGAATTTACATGTACTTATAGAACCTGATTAGATTATATGTTTGTATATATATATATATATATATATATATATATATATATATATATATATATATATATACATATATACACTTTTTTTTGACACACACACAGGGAGAGAGAGAGAGAGAGAGAGAGAGAGAGAGAGAGAGAGAGAGAGAGCAAGAGAAAGAGAAAGAATAATTGAAAGAAAAAGAAAAAGAGAGAGAGACAGAGAAAGAAAGATGAACCCCAAGATATGATGTTATGCAAGAGAATAATTTTTCTCCCTCTGCAGATCGCATTATTAAAGCAATGGAGAGCGACATCGGACAGGGAGCCACGGCGTAAGGATTTACACTTTGTCGAGATTAATTCACTGTGCGCCATGTCTGACGGAGTGTCCCCTTGGGCCCTTTTTGTTCGCCTCCTGATGGCATTCATCTTGGCAGAGCTTTGCAAGTGGCATTTGTCTCTCACGCCCACATGGCATCTCTTGAGTTCTTGTTCTTGAGCGAGGGAGAAAGAGAGGGAGAGAGAGGGAAAGAGAGAGGGAGGGAGAGGGAGGGAGGGAGGGAGGGAGGGAGGGAGGGAGGGAGGGAGAGAGGGAGGGAGGGAGAGAGAGGGAGGGAGGGAGGGAGGGAGGAGAGGGAGGGAGGGAGGGAGGGAGGGAGGGAGAGAGAGAGAGAGGGGGGTGGGAGGGAGGGAGGGAGGGAGGGAGAGAGAGAGAGACAGAGGGAGGGAGAGGGGAGAGAGAGAGAGGGAGGGAGAGGGGAGAGAGAGAGAGGGAGGGAGAGATGGTGGGTTTGAAGGAAGAGAGAAGGGCGAGGAGGGAGGGAGGGAGGGGGAGGAAGAAGGACGAAGGAGAGGAAAAGGGAGAAGAAACTATTTTGCTTTACTTCCCACGCAGAGCCTCCTGCAATACAAAGAACACAACCTACACACAGACGATTATGTTTTTTTAATTACTGCGAAAGACTAATGCGCATCCGGTTGTAGGACACAGAAGCAAAGAATAACACAATAACACAGATATGAACACACACACATGGTCTCTCTCTTACACACACACACACACACACACACACATTATCTCCCCCCCCCTCCTACGCAAACACAGACACACACACAGACACACACACACACACACACACACACACACACACACACACACACACACACACACACACACACACACACACACACACACACACACACACACACACACACACACACACACAAACATATACGTAAAGATAAGCACACACACAAGCATATACGCGCACTTGTAGATATGTGTGTGTGTGTGTGTGCAGATACCGGATATGTTTGCGTGCGAGTTTGTGTTTGCGTGCGTGCATGAAATGAAACGCGAGGTCCCTATGCCCCTTCAAAAGCAATCCACGAGTCATCACTTGGCATTTGGGAATCGCGTACAGCCACAGGTCACACATCCCCAGCGCGCCTGTGTTTGCCCTCTCTGTGAGATCCCGGATGCTGCATCTCTCTCCCAAAGCACCTCAAAGATCGAGGCAGGGGGGTTGGCAGGGGGAGGAGGGGAGGGGGGAGTGAGGAGGTGAGACTGCACGTTTGTTTACATTCTATTTTCTACTTGTTTTCAACCTTCGGAGGAGAACTGCCTTAGGATACTCCCGCTTCTGTCGTCGCCATTTAGGAGGCTTTTCAGAGGAAGCGCTTCACACACGGACAACATAAACATTCGTTTTGTTTACAGGAATGTAAAGGTTGTAGGCGCGTTGTCTGTGTCTGTGTTTGTGTTTGTACGTGTTTGTGTTTGTGTTTGTGTGTGTACGTGTGTGTGTTTGTACGTGTTTGTGTTTGTGTTTGTGTGTGTATGTTTGTTTGTGTTTGTGTTTGTGTGTGTGTGTGTAAGTGTGTTTGTGTGTATGTGTGTGTGTGTTTGCAACGCCTTGTCTAAACCTTATTGATACAACCTTTTCAGAACAGTTCGCTGAGAACTTTGAAGACTTAAAAAAATATATATATATGTGACACACAAACACACAAAACTATCGCAAGGTTAATCCCCATAGCTGGGCCAGACACACGCGCCAGCAAGCTACTTTGTACTGAAATTCACCTGGAAAACGTGAAGGCAAATAGATATGGACGTATAAATAAATAGATAAATTCAAAAATATATATTCCTACTTAAAAAACACCAACTCAATACAATAATTTCCAAGAACTCAAAACTAGAACATAAAATATTCCTAAACTCCCAAAAAAAATAAACAGAAAATATAAATAAGAAGACGCTTATATTTTGATATCAGTTTGTACTTCCATTAATTTTTTAATATTCTTTATCAAGAATTTATATTCCTTACCTTTCTCTTCGTATCCGTTCATATACGTAATATGACAACGCAAACCGTAAACAGGAGCGGAGCGTAAACAGAAGGCCTACGATAAATATTCTAAACCATATTAGGCAAATGGACTCAATACCTAACGGGCGGAGGATTTCCATATAAATTACACATCTTGTTCTGTTTATTCGGATCAAACCGGAGATGCGACTCGATGCCAATTTGATTGATTCTGTGATGGCGATGCTTGTGAGTTGCTGGTTACGGTGTG
Organism: Penaeus japonicus; assembly: GCA_017312705.2. NCBI lineage: Eukaryota > Metazoa > Arthropoda > Malacostraca > Decapoda > Penaeidae > Penaeus > Penaeus japonicus. The sequence goes on along the minus strand of BOPN01000392.1, from coordinate 80,164 downwards.
TTTGCGTTGTGAAGGGTTGGGTATTGGTGTCTTTGTGTGGTTGTGGTTGTGGTTGTATTTGTGTGTGTGTGTGTGTGTGTGGTTGTGGTTGTGGTTGTGTGTGTGTGTGTGTGGTTGTGGTTGTCTTTGTGTGGTTGTGTTTGTATTTGTGTGTGGTTGTGGTTGTATTTGTGTTTGTGTGTGTGTGTTTGTGTTTGTATTTGTGGTTGTATTTGTGTGTGTGGTTGTGGATGTATTTGTGTGTGTGTGGTTGTAGTTGTATTTGTGTGTGTGGTTGTGATTGTATTTGTGTGTGTGTGGTTGTGGTTGTATTTGTGTGTAATCACTATCATTATTATCATTTTATTATTAACATCATCATCACTGTTATCATTATCGTTATTATAATTTAATTTATATTGTTCTTTTTGTCCTTTTCTTATTATCATCATCAACATTATTATCATTGTTGCCATCATCAATGCTATCATTATTTTTACTCTCATCATTATTATTACTTTTATATTATCATTATTACCATTATTACTATCATTATCATTTTAATATTATAATTATCATCATTATTATAATTGATATCATCATAATTATTATCATCATTATGACTAATAACATTATCATTATCCTCATTATTGCTGTTATCATCATTATCATCATTATTATTGTAATTATTACTATCATTGTTATCATTATTATCATTACTATTGTAATAAATATTCACCAGTGTCATTACTCAAATTATAATTATTACTGTCATCATAATCGCTATCACCCATTATCATCAACATAATTATTATTATCATTATCATCCTCACCATTAAAAGTATTATCATTGTTATCAATATTATCGTTATCATCTTCAATATCATTATTAACATCATCATAACTATTATTTTCATCACCATCAACATTAAAAGTATTATCATTATTATCAATATTATCATCATCATCTTCAATATCATTATTATCATTATCATAACTATTATTTTCATCACCATCAACATTAAAAGTATTATCATTATTATCAATATTATCATCATCATCTTCAATATCATTATTATCATTATCATCTTTATCCTTAGTATTGTCATTACTATTATCATCATTGTTACCATCCTAATTACAAATAAAATTATCATAACTATCATCATAATTGTAGTAGTAACAGTAGCAGTAATAGTCGTAGTAGAGGTAGTAGTAATAGTAGCATAAGGAACAGCAGTAGAAGTAGTAATAGTAGCAGTAGTAGTAAATGGGATAGTAATATAATTATCATCATCATCATCATCATAATTACCAGCATCATTATCACTATTATCATTGTCATTACAAGAATCATTCGAGAGCGTGTTATCCATTCTACTATTAACCCACAACGGCTTGACATTTCTGAATACAGCCACCGTGCAATTTGCATGACCGTCCACCACGACATGTTGCAATGTGGCACCGACGCATTTTACAGGCAGATAAGTCACTGCAATTAGGGTATAAAACATGTGCAACAAATAGAGTGTGTTGTCATTAATTAGAAGGTTTGGTAAAGTAGAATGTGTTGTCATTAATTAGAAGGTTTGGTAAAGTTTTTTTGTGATGGCCTCTTGGTTCTGACCTGCAGCATCGTGTGCAGGTCTTCATAAGGCTTGCACGATTGCAAATGACAGGGACGGCTATCGGGACCGTGCATTAATAAGTTCGCTATTCCTGGTTGTCTTTTGTTTGCATGGATGTTTATGCGGAGCACTGGAGATTATAAATAGAAACAGAGATTCATAAAATATCCTTTATAACTAATGTGGTTATTTTCTTTCTTTCTCTTTCTCTTTCTCTCTCTCTCTCTCTCTCTCTCTCTCTCTCTCTCTCTCTCTCTCTCTCTATCTATCTATCTATCTATCTATCTCTATCTATCTATCTATCTATCTATCTCTGTCTATCTATCTATCTATTTATCTATCTATCTCTCCAGAAATATAATTTATAACTCTCCCTCTGTCTCTCTCTCCCTGTCTCTATGCCTCTCCCATCCTTTTCCTCTCTTCATATCACACACAGTAAATAACCGAATATCTCATACGGTTTCAGGGAGCACATTTTCCGTTATTCTCGCTGACGTTCGAGATTTCCCGCCCGATCTGCTTTTCCTCTGAACTGTATTCGATAGATTTGGACGAACGGTACACGCTTGGCACACGCACTCACATACACAAAAGACACCTACACTACCTCCTCGGTCAGCAAACTCGGAAACAGACACGCCCATAAACACACACACATGCCCCATCGCTCCGTAAACACTCAAAAGTTTTACGATCTCCCGCCTGCCATGTGCTCTCGTAACTTTCATGTGCGTTCGCGAATCAACGCCTCACCTCACTTCCTCACGACCATAAACAAAAGAACTTTTCCCATCGAATATCCGTCTCTTTGACTTTTATATTCATGCATAAGACAGGCATATCTATTCCTCAGCTTTTCAGAGGATTTTCTCTCGTGTACACACTCGCGCCAGATAGCACAGTCTACGTACATTGTAGGTGTACAAAGAGCAGACGGACAAGCAATAGGCCGCACGAGTGTGTGCAGATGAGACCCACAGTGGCCCTCGCCTTAGCAGACCTAAACAAGCCCACGCTATGCATCCCCGCCCACCTCTCCCCCCTCCCCTGCCGCCCCTCCCTCCTCTTTCTCTCTCTCCTGTGAAGAGTGTCAGCCATTTTGTTTTCAGCTTTACCCTTCCACTTTCAACAACCGGCGGATCCTGTTAATACCGTCGCCTATTATTCTTCAGTATTTAGATCACTGCTCCACTAGACTGTGTATCCGGGGCAGGGAGAAGCTGATGAGGGGGTGGGGGGGGGAAGGGGGGATTAAGAGGGGCTTGAAATTACTGGGTTTAAACGGTGTTCGTAATTACCTCTTGAATAGATGGAGGATTTTTTTTTTTTCTTTTCTTGCATGCCGCTCTGTTGCAAGTCGTTATGTGGGGAGATCTCTTCTCAAACCATATTGTTCACTCTCATTGCCTTAGCCTAAGCTGCTCATTGTCCTTTCCTTGGCTTAATTGCACAATCCTCTAGCGTTGCCACTTCCAAATCAAACAGCTTAGGACACGCAATACTCACCTATTTTACCACGAATCCGCCCTTTTTGAGACATATCATCATCATCATCACTACAAAGCCTTCACAGGGCTCATAATGTTTGCTCATTAATTGTTCCCTCACTACCTGACAGACGTTAAAGCGAAGGAAAATAAATCCTTCAACAATCCTTGCAACGCGTGATTTTATTTTCCCCTGATGTTGCAACTTGCCCGAATCGTATTTGCAATGCACAGCAACTCCCTCCGATCTTTTCTATAGTCCCCCATTGTCATCCCTGCAATTTGTCATTCTAAAATACATTTTGTTCGCTTCGACCTCTCATTCTCCCCCTCCCTTCCTCTTCACTGTCGCTCTGAATGCAGTTCTGTAAAGCAATGACTTAATCCTGAAACGGTATCTTGATTTCTGTAACATTAACTTTTAGATATATTTTTTTCCCTAGCGTCCTTCCTCTCAATCCCATAATGATTATTCTCCATCTAAGATATTCGTACTCTACATCCTCTTCCTATCACGAGGAATAAATGAAATCGTCGCACTATGTCCGTAGAGTATGGAACATTTTTATTTTGAATCGTAAGAAAAAAAATCTGCATAGTTACGTTTTTCAATATTCAACAAAATGGGTTCTTTCTTTCTTGAAAAAAAGAAGCAAATTGGCGTCCCTGTGTGCACATGCCTGCACGCACTCCCACCCAAGAAGTCTTTCTGTTTACGATGGTATGAAGAATATTTTCTTGCGGAGCCCCTTGCGCCTGTCCTGAGAGCTTCATGTATTGGGTCGCTTAATCTCGAGTCCACGAGACCGTTAGAGCGAGGCCTCCGCGAAGACCTCATACGTCTCCCGCCCGCCGTCTGAACGCCCGCCCACCGTCTCAACGCAAGCAATTTTCGAAAATGTCCTCCAGGAATAGGATGCGATGGGCGTGATGTCACAGCTGGGGGATGCTACCTGATTATAGGTATTCGATTCCTAGCTTTGCCGACGATGCTTTGTTCTTCGTGAGTTCGAAGTGAGATGACTCGAGGTATTCCCGTTATAGGTAAGCACTTTGTTCGTGTGTGTATGTGTGTACGTGTGTGTGTGTGTTTGTGTGTGTGTGTGTGTGTGTGTGTGTGTGTGTGTGTGTGTGTGTGTGTGTGTGTGTGTGTGTGTGTGTGTGTGTGTGTGTGTGTGTGTGTGTGTGTGTGTGTGTGTGTGTGTGTGTGTTTGTACGTGTGTGTGCGTGCGTGTACGTGTGTATATGTATATGTATATGTATGTGTCTGTGTGCATGTCTGTAAGTCAAATGAACTCCCAGATCCAAACAGACCCAGGACTAATAGTATTACAACTGGAATTCCAAGTTATGGTAACAATTACACACAGCTCCCTTCACGCTCGGCGGGTCACCCAGCTCGCCAAAGGGACTCGGGAACTTAGCATGTAAACGACACGTGATGAATATCGAAGGACACTGCCTGCTGGAGACACACACACATAGACAGATCCTAGCAGTGTCGTGGGATGACTTAAGGACGCGATTCATTCCCCTGTACCGAAACTCTACGGAAGTGAATACCACGAGGGGGGGGGGGGGGGAAAGGACAAAGAGAAGAGAAAAGGATGGGAGGGGAGGGGAGGGGAGGAGAGGAGAGGGGAGCGGAGAGAAGGGAGAGGATGGGGAGGGGAGGGGAGCGGATTGGAGAGGAGAGGGGAGAGAAGGGGAGGGGAGGGGATAGGATGGGATGGGGAGGGAAGGGGAGGGGAGAAAAGGAGAGGGGAGAGAAGGAGAAGGGAGGGGAGCGGAGGAGAGGGGAGGGGAGAGGATGGGGAGGGGAGGGGAGCGGAGGGGATGAGAGGGGAGGGGAGGGGAGGGGAGAGGAAGGAGAGAGAAGGGGAGGGGAGAGGAGGAGAGGGAAGAGGAGGGGAGGAGAAGAGAAGAGAAAGAGGCGTCCCCTTTCTCCTTCGCGTCCCCAAAGGCCACGATCTTGTTCAGGCTGAGAGGTATGTTAAAGATGTCTGGAGCTTCGAGGCGTCTCCCAGGCAAGAATCGGTTGAGGAGCGAGATCCGCGTCCAGTC
>BOPN01000392.1:45000-47500 GCA_017312705.2 Penaeus japonicus | reverse complement strand
TAAATTAATTAATGAAACTGGAGATAAATTAGGAGAGAGGGAGAGAGGGGGGGAGGGAGAGAGAGGGAGAGGAAGAGAGAGAGAGAGAGAGAGAGAGAGAGAGAGAGAGAGAGAGAGAGAGAGAGAGAGAGAGAGAGAGAGAGAGAGAGAGAGGACGAGAAAGAGAGAGAGAGAGAGAGAGAGAGAGAGAGAGAGAGAAGATGAAGAGCGAGAAAGAAAAGAGAGAAGAGTGGTAGTAAGAAAGTAGAGGAAGACTGATAAAGAAGAGAGAGAGGGGTAGAAAGAAAGAGGAAGAGCGAGAAAGAACAAAGAAAGAGGGAGAGAGAGAGAGAGAGAGAGAGAGAGAGAGACAGAAACAGAGACAGAGACAGACAAACAAACAGACTATCGTTCAGACAAGAGAAGAAAAAAACAAAAACAAAAGATAAATTAACAGATATACAAAAAAAGATAAACCGAAGACATGAAACAGAAACAAAACAAAGATTAACTTCCTCTCCAGTGACTTCAGAAGCGAACAAAGTGCAAAGAGAGAGAGGCTTGTTGTCTTGCAATATTCATGATTTTCATTATCATAGACTGAGAAACATAAGAAGAAAGAAGACGAAGAAGAAAAAGAAGAAAAAAAGACTGAGAAATATAAGAAGAAGGAGAAGAAGAAAAGAAAAAAAGAGACAGAAGAAGAAGAAGAAAGAGAGAGAGGCTTGTTGTCTTGTAAGATTGGTGATTTTCTTGTGTCATAGACTGAGAAATATAAGAAGAAGGAGAAGGAGAAGGAGAAGGAGAAGGAGAAGAAGGAGGAGAAAGAAGAAGGAGAAGGAGAAGGAGAAGAAGAAGGAGAAGGAGGAGGAGAAGGAGAAGGAGAAGGAGAAGGAGAAGAAGAAGGAGAAGGAGAAGGAGAAGGAGAAGAAGGAGAAGGAGAAGGAGGAGAAGAAGAACGAGAAGGGGAAGAAGAACGAGAAGGAGAAGAAGAAGAAGGAGGAGAAGAAGAAGGAGAAGGAGAAGAAGGAGAAGGAGAAGAAGAAGAAGGAGAAGGAGAAGGAGAAGGAGAAGGAGAAGGAGAAGGAGAAGAAGGAGAAGAAGAAGAAAAAGAAGAAAAAAAGACAAAAAAAAGACAGAAGAAGAAGATAAAGCAAGAAGAAGAAGGAGAAGAGGAAGAAAAAGAAGAAGAAGAAGAAGAAGAAAGAAAAAAAGAGAAGAAAAAGGAATAAAAGGAAGGAGAAGAAGTTGAAGAAATATAAGAAGTAGAAGGAAGAAGACAAAGAATGAAGAAAAAGAAATAGAAGAAGAAGAAGAAATAAAAGAAGGAAAAGAAGAAGAAGTAGAAGAAGGAAAAGAAGAAGAAGAGAAAGAAGAAGAATATGAATAAGAAAACGAAGAAGAAGAAGAAGAAGATGAAGAACATAACAAAAAGAAAAATAGTGAAAACAACATTCATTCTTACCAATACCATTATAAATCCTCATTCAGATTGCAATTCATTGTATTACGAATCTTTTGTTGTTGCTCTTCCCTTTAATGATAATATTCATCAAAGCTAAATACAGAAGAGCCATAGCATTAACTTAGAAGTCTCCTCAGAAAGAAACAAAAAAGCCGGAGCATAATTAAAGTAAAGCTAAATGATAGAGAAAGCCAGCCCTCTCTCTCTCTCTCCCCCACCCCCAAAAAAAAAATGATGGAAGTTCGATCTTGTAAAAAAAAAAAGATGGGTTGCTGGACCCTACTTTTCTCTCTCTCTCTTGCTTTCTTTCTTTCTCTCTCTCTCTTCCTCTCTCCCTTTCTATCCCCCCTCCTCTCTCTCTCTCTCTTCCTCTCTCCCTTTCTCTTCCTCTCTCTCCCTTTCTACCCCCTCTCTTTCTCTATCTCTCTCTCCTCCCACCTGCAACGTATTACTTCATCTTTAATATTAATCATCAAATTAATGTTCGAAGTATTTTCACACCATTTCTCTCTCCTCTCCTTAAAAAGTTTCCTTCGCTTTCTTCCTTTTCTTCTCCGTAATTATCGCTTGTTTCCTCTGTTCTTTATATTCGTTATTGGCTCAGATCTGTGTTCATGACGTTTTCAATTTTTGTTCAATTTCTCTCTTCCTCTCTCCCCTTTCTATCCCCCCCCTCCCTCTCTCTTCTTCCCTCTCTCTCTCTTCCTCCTTCTCTCTCTCTCTCTCTCTTCTTTCCTTCTCTCCCTCCTCTCTCTCTCTTCTCTCTCTCTCTCTCTCTCTCTCGAAACTCTGGTGAGAGGGCCCATCATCATATCCTGCATTACTTAAACATTTACAGATTCAATTGTTCTGAGAAAAAAAAAGTTGGAAAAAAAGCCACTATTACGCAGGCTCTTAAATAAACAGACAAAATATGAAAATGTCTACAGTAATTGCAGATGCTAAATAAGTTTTTTTTTTTTTTTTTTTTTTTTTTTTTTTTTTTTTTTTTTTTTTTTTTTTTTATTCAGTGTTCGATCAGAGCATCAGGCATTGCTTGCATTTTGTCAACAGGCT
>BOPN01000392.1:17500-20000 GCA_017312705.2 Penaeus japonicus | reverse complement strand
TCTCTCTCTCTCTCTCTCCCTCTCAATTCCCTTTCCCTCTCAATTCCCTCTCCCTCTTTTCCCCTGTTCCTCTCCATTTCTCTTTCCCTCTCTTTCTCTTCGTCTTTCTCATTTTATTCCACCTCTTCTACCATTCAGTCACTTTCCATGTCTTTCTCTCTCCGTCCCCTTTCCCGTCTTTTGTCTCCCCTTCAGCTTTCTCAGAAACACGTGTTTGTGTATGAGCGGGTGTACATCTTATATAAATATGTGCATATATATATATATATATATATATATATATATATATATATATATATATATATATATAGAGAGAGAGAGAGAGAGAGAGAGGAAGAAAGAGAAGAGAGAGAAGAGAGAGAGAGAGAGAGAGAAGAAGAAGAAGAGAAAATATTTTTTTTTTTTTTTTTTTTTTTTTTTTTTTTTTTTTTTTGTGTGTGTGGGTGTGTGTGTGTGTGTGTGTGTGTGTGTGTGTGTGTGTGTGTGTGTGTGGTGTGTGTGTGTGTGTGTGTGTGTGTGTGTGTGTGTGTGTGTGTGTGTGTGTGTGTGTGTGTGTGTGTGTGTGTGTGTGTGTGCGTAGACAAATGGATAGATGGATGGATGGATGGATGGATGGATGGATGGATGGATGGATAGATACATAGATAGACAGACAGATAGCCACAGACATAGACATAGATAGACAGACAGATAGACACAGACACAGATATAGATAAACAGATATAGAGAGAGCGAGAGAGGAAAACATCATCCTGAACTGTATTTGGAAAACACCTTTGATGCTACCCATGTGTATTACATGAGTGGCTTTCAATGCTTTCAGAATTTGTGCACTATTATATAACTGCAAATGTAAATTCAAAACTCAACTCCCTACTTCACACACCATCATATGGATCTCGTCATCATCAACCATGGTGCCACTGTTATGGTTCAACAGTAAACGGATATTGAAGTATGGTGCATGGTATGGTGCATGGTATGGTGCGTTTGCTTTTCATTGTTTGATTTCTTTCGACATGGGAAAACATCCATGTGTTTTACATCAAAGGGTTAGATATATATATATATATATATATATATATATATATATATATATATATATATATATAGTTATAAGTTATATATATATATATACTTATATATGGTTATATATCAAAGGGTTAGATAAATTCATGGATTAAATAGATAAATCCGTAACTAAATAGATTGAATAGAAAATCACTTAAACAAAACGACTAAACGAATGAACAAATAAACACAACCAATAACCCAAAAGTACTTTTCCCCGTTGCAGGATTCAGCAAACTAAAAGAGCAATGCAACCCCCCTGAATTCCCTTTTAGAAATACATTTTTTTTTCTTCTTTTTTTCTTCTTCTTCTCAGACTTAAGCCAGAGACTCAAAAGCTTATACAGCGCATTAGGCTTTAGGTTCCCGAGGCTGGCGTGAGTGAAATGCTACCTACAGCCGCGTGAGGAGATAAAAATAACTGAATCTGTGGTGCTCTTAAAATGATGCAATTGCAGTGGTTTCTGGTTTTCCTTTTCGGTGGATGTGGGCAGAGGGTTTACGGAATCTGAATTCAAACTAGCTAGGATGATTAGGATATCATTAACTAACTAGGATGATTAGGATATTATTAACTAACTAGGATGATTAGGAAATTATTAACTAACTTGGATGATTAGGAAATTATTGGAGATTATTTGATTGAATTTACGGTGGTGATCATGTGCATGGATATATTTTTTGGAAATTTATGGTAATTTAGCTTGTGTGTAGGTTATATTTGAAACAAATAAAATCTTGACCAAAGCTAAGTGGATTCCATGATTTATACAATAATTGCAATGCACAAGAATCCTGCATAAAATGGACATCATATGATCCCAATAGAACTAAAACCTACAACTGCAATAACCTAAAGTATATATGAATACGGAAAAAAACAAAACCATTTGAAGATACATGACCACAAATAATACGAAACCCATTCACCTTATCGAGGTACGGAATATCAACCCAGACAAGCCAGGCCCGTTAGAGAGAAACATCTCACCTAGCAATTTCTAGCGACACGTGAAAGCGGGAAAAAAAAATCACCGCAGGATTTCTATCAGTACATCAAAAAATATTAAGATTCCACTCGTAACGAACCGAGGCATCCATCAGCTGCCACCACCTGATCCACAGGACGTCGTCTTGCTTTTAGGGGACGGTCCCGGGGGCTGGCTGGCTGGTTGGGGCGCTCGCTGGTGGCACCCGCGGGTATCTCGCGTGGATGGGTTTTCCAGCGACCTCGTGATCTATATCTATAATTCTATGACTTTCTGTATGGTCTCCCATACATATACACACACGCGCGCGCGCACACAAACACACACACACACACACGTATACACATACATAAATACATACATACATACATACATACACATACACAAAATACGCATACGTATGTGTGTGTGTATGTGTGTGCGTTAATATGAATAAATAT
>BOPN01000392.1:5000-12500 GCA_017312705.2 Penaeus japonicus | reverse complement strand
GCTGCTAGAAAACTGCGATCTCTTTACATTAAAGTGATATTTACTTTGTAATGATCTTGAGAGAGTGTCCCTGAGAGGACGCCTGTATTTTCTAAATAAGGGAAACTGCAGAGGAAGATGATAAAAGTCTAAGGATCTACATATACAATTCTGGGAAACGGGTGTACTTAATCGGATATATATGCAGTAATAATGATATTATTATAATTATTATCTTTATAATCATTATTGTCGTTATTATCACTATTATAATTATTATGATTATCATTACGACCATCTTCGTTATTATCATTATAATTATTATTATCATCATCATCATTATCATGATCATCATCCCCATTATCATTATCCTTATTATCTTTTTTGAGTATCGTACTTATTATCATCATTATCTTTAAAATTTTCATCATCATCACCATCATTATCAGCCTCATTATCATTACCATTATTTGCATTATCATAAATTTCATTATCATTATAATCATCGTTGTCAATATTATTATTAGTACTATTATTAGTTATGATGATGATGATGATGATGATGATGATGATGATGGGAATAATAAAAAATAATAACTATCATTATGGTAATGAAAATGCAAATAAAGCAAAAAAATATATATATAAACTGCCGTCATAAGTCCAAGAAAGTAAAATTTATGACACATCTTTATGGCCACATACATCAAATTGCATTGGTGAGCAGAAATCAAACTCAAAATTTATAAAGTTCGGATAAAATGTGATTTGGATATAAACCAGAGACGGATATCGCATTTAAGCCACTCGCTTGCATAGCAGATGCAATCGAATGCAAACTTAATAAAAAGGATATAAATGCTTATCAAGAAATAAGTCACATACAACCAGGCTGTACAGAGCGACCACACATACAACCAACCTATGACGAATTCCCCAAAGTTCTATAATCTTTCCATCAATCTATAAGAACCCATTCCGCCGTAAATGCGGAAGATTTTGCGTGCGTGATTCGACAAGTTTCCCTCGGGAACGGTAAACGCAATAGACTGTGAGCTCACGCATGGTCGCAGCTGACGAGATAAGCCAGAAATTTTCGGAAAATCAGGGAGAGAGGACACGTAAATAGCGGCGAGTGCGAGTGCGAGAGAGAGAGGGAGGGAGAGAGAGGGAGAGAGGGAGAGAGAGGAAAATAGGGAAAAGCTTTTCCTCATGTCCTGGCAAATATGTCACGTTCCTTTTTTCTTTTTTTCTTTTTTTCTGACGCTTTTCCTCATGCCCTGGTAAATATGTCACGTCCCATTTTTCTTTTTCTTTTTTTCTTTTTTTTCTGTCTTCTCTCGTGATGATGTGTTTATTTCCGTCCGCGTTGGCCGGCCGCATGGGGGATTAAGCGAACGTTTAATCTCCCGTTTAGAAGCTCGTTACGTCGCTCCGATCGGATAATAAACGCGCCCGTTACGACACCGATACGTCTAAAGGGTTCACGAAACGCGTAAGGAGGAGTAAGTAAGTAAGTACGACCACCATCATTTGCATACGACTAGACTTTCCCTCGCGATGATTAAACTTGAAAACATGATAGGATAAGTAAGTGACCTCGATCTTAATTGCTAATCAATTTCTTATCAATTCGATGCATATATTAGACTAGCATAGCAAAGGATGAGGAGTGTACTAGATCTATATGTCTTCCTTCTGAGGCGAACTTTTTCTTCCGCTGTAATGAGATGTATAATAACACACCTCAGGCTGGAACAGACGGGAACGATATCAAATATGACAACCAAAAGGGGTTGATGAATATTAACTCCCACCCAACCAACCAACCATCTATCCATCCATCCATCCCTTCCTCTCTCCTTCCCTCCCTCCTTCCTTCCCTCTCTCCCTCCTTTCATCCCTCTCTCCCTCCCTCCTTCCTTCCCTCTCTCCCTCCCTCCTTCCTTCCCTCTCTCCCTCCCTCCTTCCTTCCCTCTCTCCCTCCCTCCTTCCTTCCCTCCCTCCCTCCCTCCCTCCTTCCCTCCCTCCCTCCCTTCCTCTCTCCCTCCCTCCATCCATCCCTCTCTCCTTCCCTCTCTCCCTCTTTCACTCCCTCCTTCCCTCCCTCCCTCTCTCCCTCTTTCCCTCTCTCCCTCCTTCCTTCCCTCTCTCCCTCCCTCCCTCCCTCCTCCCTCCCTCCCTCCTTCCTTCCCTCCCTCCTTCCCTCTCTCCCCTCCCGCCTTCCCTCCCTCCCCCTCCTTCCTTCCTCCTCCCTCTCTCCCTCCCTCCTTCCCTCCCTCCCTCCTCCTTCCTTCCCCCTCCCTCCTCCCTCCTCCCCCCTCCCTCTCCCTCTCTCCCTCCCTCCCTCCCTCCCTCCCTCCCTCCCTCCCTCCCTCCCTCCCTCCCTCCCTCCCTCCCTCCCTCCCTCCCTCCCTCCCTCCCTCCCTCCCTCCCTCCTTCCCTCCCTCCCTCCCTCTCTCCCTCCCTCCCTAATTCCTCCCTCCCGTCGCCTACCTATTCCACCCGACACAACCTCACCTGATAAACCCAACCCCTTTGGCTTCCTTTGTCATCACCCAGGCGGCGAACGAGGCATTAGCGCCCCGCACCAAAGTTACCTTTAACGACATTAAGCCCGCGTCACCCGCCGAAACTTGTTCCAGACACGCTCCGCGGCACGGACAACACGGAGCGAGGTCACGGGTGGGGTTGGGAGGTGGTGTCGGGATAGGGGGTGAGGGGAGGGGAGAGGGAAAGGGGGGGGACCACACCGAGAAAATTACTTCACGGTCGGGACTCCTGACTTCCTGATAGACCTATTACCTGCTTTACCTTCCCCCCCCCTACCCTATCCTCCTACTCCTGTTCTCTGTCCCTCCCTCTCCCCTTCCCCTTCCCCTTCCCCTTCCCCCTCCCCCTCCCCTTCCCCCGCCCTCCTGTCCCATCGCCCCCTTCCTCTTTACTCTCGCTGTCCTACAACAACCCTAATTCCTTTTTGCGTCCCTATTCCTCCTGCCCCTATCCCCTTCCTCCTTCATCCCTATTCCCCCCCTCCTTGCCCCCTCTATCCCCCCAGCCCCCCTCCTCCCCCTTTTCCCCGTCAACTGCCTACCGTCCCTTGCATCCACGAGCCCCCCTCCCCCTCCCCCCTTCCCCTCCCTCCCCCCGCCACTGCCACGTTCGATAACCCAACAGCCAGATGGCGGAGCTTCCACTACAGCTGCTAAAGCTTCCACGCCCACACGACCAGGTGAAAGAAAGGGGAAATGAGGGGAACACGATGGGTACGATGGGGATGGGGATGGGGATAGGGAGGGAGAGGGAGGAGGAGGAGGGGAGAGGGATGGGGATGGGGTTGGGGAGGGAGAGGGAGGAGGGAGAGCAGGGAGATCTTCTCGTGTGAGGGGAAGCGTCAGAGGGGACCGGCTGTCTGGAATGAAGGATGGGGAAACGAGGGGAATGGCGAATAGGATCGGGAGATGTCGCATGATGGGAAGGGGGGGGGGGGGGGGAGGGGAGAATTACGACGAGAGCTATGGTAACGAGACAAGGTGTAGCCCTGCAACGTACTATAATAATATTCTATACCATTAAAGGTGAAGCGAAACTGCAAAGTGGGAGGACGAAGAGGAAAAGAAAAAAAGAAAAATAAAGAAAGAAAATAAGCGCAGAGAATCTGACAGGTATACAGCACGAATGGAAATTGCAACGTGGAAAATGAAGGAGAGAGAGAGAGATAAGAAGAAAAGAGAGAGAAAGGTAGTCATATGTGGGCGTAGGATGATTCGAGGATCTAAAAGCCAAAGGATCTAGAGTCAAAGTGGGCGCAGGTGGGCGTGGATGATGTTGAAGGCGGGTGTAAGTGGGCATGGGTTTAAAATGACATTCATGCCTCAAAAAAGAAAAAAGAGCAAACGAAGGGATAGAGAAAGAGAGGGAGGAAGGAGGGAGGGAGGGAGGGAGGGAGGGAGGGAGGGAGGGAGGGAGGGAGGGAAGGAGAGAGAGAGGAAGGGATGGAGAGAGGGAAGGAGGGAGAGAAGGGGGAGGGATGGGGAGGGAGGGAGGGATGGAAGGGGGATGGGAGAGAGGGAGAGGAAGGAGAGAGAGAGAGAAGAGGGAGGGAGGGAGGCAGGGATAGAGAGAGGAAAGGAGGGAGAGAAGGGGGAGGGATGGGGAGGGAGGGAGGGAGGGATGGGGAGGGAGGGAGGGAGGTAGGGAGGGAGGGAGGGATGGATGGTTGGATGGATGGAGAGGGAGATAAGGAGGGAGAAGGGAGAAGAGAGATGAAAAGAGAAGAGAAGAGAAAGAGAAAGAGAGAGAAAGTAGCGAAACGCACTGAGAAAGAAGGCACGGGAGATGAAAGATGAAAGGAAGGGAAGGAAAGAAAGAAAATAAATAAAAAATGAAAAAAGAAAAAAGAAATACTCCGAGGTTTTCAAGAAGAAAACTCGAAGGTAAGGTTTGACGTCGACGCGGAAGAGGAAAGCGATGAAGAGACGAAGAGAAATATTTACGGCGAAGCATGAGCGTGAAAGGGGGCGAAAGAGAGAGAGAGAGAGAGAGAGAGAGAGAGAGAGAGAGAGAGAGAGAGAAGAGAGAGAGAGAGAGAGAGAGAGAGAGAGAGAGAGAGAAAGAGAGAGAGAAGCCAGAGTGGTGGAGGGGGTAGGGGGAGGGGGAAGGGGGAGAGAGGAGGAAGGGGGGAAGATTCCTGAACTTCCGCAAGTCTCTTAAGGGGGGTGGAGTGGGAGGTGGGAGGGGATGGAGGGAGGGGTTGAGTGGGAGGAGGGGGGTGATTGGGGGATGGGGGAGGGGTTGATCGAGACGAATTGACTTAGAAGAAGAAGAAAAAAAAAAGAAGATGAAGCCGTGTGTCGTTCTAACACGCACCGAGGGTGAATGAGAATGAGACGGACTTAATGGCGTCTCAGAAAGGAAGAATCTAATTACCAAACGGGAGATGAGAAGGATAAGATGATTCCAAGGCAGATAGGATTTCTGTTATTGTTGTTGTTGTTGTCGTCTATTCAGAACTACAATAGAAATGTGTATACTAGAGCAACAACAACAACAAAAACAACAACAATGCTAGATATTCCAGTGGATGACGAAACTGAACGATGGCAAAGAAAGAGTTAATTTTTCTGAAAATTATTAGTATCTCACTATTCGTGTTTTCATAATCAAATCGAAATGCAAATGTTCAACATGAGTTAGTGAACTTAATATACAAACCCTGGACCCTACGGGACGAAACACCCACCCACAAGGGGGGACGAGCGAGCTACTCGTAAGAGCCTTCGTTGAGCCTGTGGGGTGGGGGTGGGGGTGGGGGTGGGGGTGGGAGTGGGAAGGGGAGGTTGTGGGCGGGGTGTGGGGAAGGGGGGAGAGAGAGAGAGAGAGGTTATGGAAGTGGGAGGGGAGAGGAGGTGTGGAGAACGGGAGGTTATGGGAGTAGGAGGGGAGAGGGTGTGTGGTGAACGGGAGGTTATGGGAATGGGAGGGAGGAAGGGGGAGGAGGTGTGAAGGGTGAGGGGTGAGATAGTGCATGAAGTGTGTGGGGATGAGGCGAAGAGAGGGGGGGGGGGAGGAGTACAGAATGCAGGCAAGGGAGGGAGGTGGAGAGAGAGAGAGATGAGCCACCTCATTCAAAAGGATTTTTTTCTTCTTCCCTTTTTTTCTTTCTTTCTTTCTTAAGACTTGAATACAAAAATAAAAATTTCATACACACCGCTAGAGCGCCCCCATCCCCTCACCCCCTCACCCCCCCTCGAGATATTCTTAGAAAAAAGCCTTTCAGTTCTTGTACCTCGTGAATCACCTCCGTGTTTGTGGACATGAGTTTCCTTCATTTCACAGGAAGAAAAAGACCCCCCCGAACACCGCAGAGGAAAGGGCGTTATCATTGGTTCCAGAGCTAACGTAACCAAAAAATCATTCTAAGAAGAAAATGATGCCGTCGCTGAGGGAAAGTGTAAAAAAAGAAGAAGAAGAGGAAGAGGAAGAGGAGGAGGAAGAAGAAGAGGAAGAAGAAGAGGAAGAAGAAGAAGAAGAAGAAGAAGAAGAAGAAGAAGAAGAGGAAGAAGAAGAAGAAGAAGAAGAAGAAGAAGAGGAAGAAGAAGAGGAAGAAGAGGAAGAAGAAGAAGAAGGAGAAGAAGGAGAAGAAGGAGAAGAAGAAGAAGAAGGAGAAGAAGGAGAAGAAGGAGAAGAAGGAGAAGAAGAAAAAGGAGAAGAAAAAGAAGAAGAAAAAGAAGAAGAAAAAAGAAGAAGAAAAAAGAAGAAGAAGAAGAAGAAGAAGAAAAAGAAGAAAGAAAGAAAGAAAGAAAGAAAGAAAGAAAGAAAGAAAGAAGGAAAGAAAGAAGGAAAGAAAGAAGAAAAGAAAGAAAAAAAGAAAAAAAAAAACATGCATTTTACAAGTCATGTCGTGCATCAACCAGAACCACACCGGGAGACATGCATTTCTTCAGCTTTCCCCTTAGTCTCTGACATTCCCCACTTCCTTCTTCTTGTTCTTAATTCTTTCTTTGGCTCGCGTCCAAAATCGGGACATCTCTCTATCACCACTTTTTTAATATTTTCTTCATTTTCTTATCCGTTTTTTTTTCGTTTTCTTATTGTTTCTTCACTTTCTTATCCGTTTTTCTCCGTTTTCTTATTGTTTCTTCACATTCTTATCCGTTTTTTTTCAATTTTCTAATTCTCTCTTCACTTCCTTAACTTTCGTAGAAGAAAAAAAACTAATTAATTAACTCAACAAGAGCTGAAATCGCTTAACACCTTAATCTTCGTCTGGAGAGAAAATGGAAAATGGATAGGCCTATGTTCTAACTTTCTTGAGAGGACGCCTTCTAACGCCACCACTGTCATGTTTGCAGTCGCGTTAAAGTCTTGTTCAAAGTCGTGTTCACAATCGAGTCCACAGACGTCTTTACAGTCGTGTTCACAGCCGATTCCACAGACGCCTTTCCAGTCGTGTTCACAGTTGAGTCCACAGACGTGCTTACAGTCAAGTCTACAGACATCTTAGTCTTGTTCACATTCTCATCCACAGTCACGTTAACAGAGATCCCCGTTACGAACAAATCTCTCGCCACCTTCCGTGACTCAGGCGAATGAGGCTCAGAGCGCCAATTGATAAAAAAAATAGCAAGTCTTTCAATTGCAAAGTCTCTCCCTAGCGCCCGGTCCTCGCGCCATCTACATTCATGAATCTCTAACGCAGCTGGGTCTCCGTTTGATTATATCGGCGATCGTTAGGAAAAATAATGTTTTTTTTTCTCTCACTCTCACTCACTCACTCACTCACATGTACGTGTACGTGTACGTGTACATGTACATATACGTGTACGTGTACGTGTGCGTGTTTGAGAGAGAGAGAAAAAAAAATGAAAGAGACAGACAAACAAAATGAAACCCGAAAAGAAGAAAAAAAACATCCAAAGAACCCAAATAGAAGAAACCCTAACGGAAGGATAAGAAAGACGAGATAAGACGCACGGAAGTGTACGCAGTCAAGTCCCCCCCAACGGAGCAAAGGGGATT
>BOPN01000392.1:0-2500 GCA_017312705.2 Penaeus japonicus | reverse complement strand
ATTCAAAAATCTGACGGGAGTTAGTCCAAGCAAATCTCTGTCTCTGACTCTGTCTGTTTCTGTCTCCGTCTCTGTCTCTCTCTCTCCTTCTCTCTCTCTCTCTCTCACTCTCCCTACCCCCCTCTCTCTCTGTTTCTCTCTCTCCCTCTCCCTCTCCCTCTCCCTCTCCCTTTCCCTCTCTCTCTCTCCCTCTCCCTTTCCCTTCTTCCCCCCTCTTCCTTTCTTTCTCTCTCCGATGTGCATATTTCTCTCTATCCTGTATGCGTAATCAGGTCTACATAAACCTTTGAACGCCACAACATTCACACCTTTGTGCACTGGTTTGTGTCTTAGTTTAGGGAAGGGGGGGGGGGGTCAGAGAGGCAGGTCGCCAGGGAAGGGCGGAATATTGAAACTGCTTGCACCTTCAGTTGCCCGCCCTTGGTCCGAAAACGACGCCCTCTCTGTCGCCCTTTCCCAACCCGTCCCTCCTTGCCTGAGCGAGGCCTTAATGAACGGAATCCTCTTGTTAATAAATTCGAAACCTCAGCAAGAAGACCCAAATCCGGTAAGTGCCGTTTATCTCCCGAGAGTGTTGCTAGAGCGTGGCAGGCGCGGGCGCGGCTCCAGGAAGGAGACAAAGAACGCAGTTGCCGAGGCGGGTCGGCCGTGCGAACAGTTAACCTCCGGCCTCACTGAGAAATTGTCGACTGCAATTGGATTAACGTGACTGCGCTTTAAAGGAGCGAGTGAAACTGAGAAAAGTCGTAGAATGAAACTGCATTTTATATACATTTTTATTATCTTTATTTTAATTACACCGACACACGGGCGCTAACTGTGAGCCTGGCAAAAAAAAAAAAACTAAAAAATAAAGTTTTGGGTAATGTCATCAGGGGTGCGCTCTTATTCTACGGAATTACCTTTTCTTCTACTATGATTTTTTAATACTAATGA
Source organism: Penaeus japonicus (assembly GCA_017312705.2). Classification (NCBI taxonomy): domain Eukaryota; kingdom Metazoa; phylum Arthropoda; class Malacostraca; order Decapoda; family Penaeidae; genus Penaeus; species Penaeus japonicus. The sequence continues at coordinate 1,564 of BOPN01000392.1, read as the reverse complement.
TGTGTAATATTTGTTCATACGATATTTGAAAATAATTTAATGATGCAGTTAAGATACTCAGAAAAAGTACCCGTTATTGCACGAAGATGGAATACATGTGAAGTGGAATACCCACGTTGCTCACCTTGAAGCAAAGGGAAGGGAGGGGGTACCGACAAGGTAACTGTGTAGCACTCCTTCCCTCCCTCCCTCCCTCCCTCCTTCCTCTCTCCCTACATCCATCCATGGCACTCCTTCCCTCCCTCTCTCCCTCCCTCCCTCCCTATCCTCTTCATCCCTCCCTCCTTCCTCTCTCCCTACATCCATCCATGGCGCTCCTTCCCTCCCTCCCTCCCTCTTCATCCCCCCCTCCTTCCCTCTCTCCATCTCCCTACATCCATCCATCCATCCATCTCCCTCCCTATCTCCCCCATCTCTCTCTCTCCCTCTCTCTCTCTCTCTCTCTCTCTCTCTCTCTCTCTCTCTCTCTCTCTCTCTCTCTCTCTCTCTCTCTCCCCTCCCTCCCTCTCTCCCCTCCCTCCCTGTCCTTCTCCCTCTTTCTCTCCCTCTTCCTCTCCCATGTCTCTCGCTCTCTCTCTTGTTTCTCAATATGACGTTGTGAGTAGGTTGCGTGATAAAGTAATCTTTACATACCTGAGTAACGCTTAGATAAAGTTCTGTCTATCGCCGCCTTTGGTTGATCTATCTCGACTCGGTTAAGGACATAAAAGTTCCTCTCCAGTTTAGACACCGCGGTGAGCTGTTCCCTCGCCCACCTGAATATTAGTTAAATGCCACGTCGCAGGGTATGCTGTGGATGTGGGCGGGTACCAGACCGAGCACACGGCGACGGTTGGTGTGCTCGGGTCACTCTTGGGATGGCATTTACCCACGGTACACGCACACACGAACGGACACACGCACATACGTACACATACACAGACACACACACACAGGCACACACATATAAACACACGCGGGCGCGCACACACACATACGTACAAACTTGACCTATATATGTAAGCTGTATGTTACTGAAGAGCACTTGTATCCCATCGACCTTAAATCTATCCTTCAACTCGTAACTGCTTCCTCTTCCTCTTCTACCTTTCCAAAGCTGAGAAGTTTCTTATATTCTTTCTGTCTTTCCCAAAGAGAAATAATAGACGAATAGATTAAGGGATGTTTAATGAAGAGAAGAGGAAAACGCAGGAAGTTTCTAGTAACTGAGACCCCGCTCGCTCCGCCGCCGCCGCTCCTTTCTCCTGATCACGCGCATATATATATATACATATATATATATATATATATATATATATATATATATATATATATATACATATACATAATATACATATACATACATATACATACATGCATACAAACATACATACAAACATACATACAAACATATATACATACATACATACATACATACATACATACATACATACATACATACATACATACATATATACATATATGCATATATGCATACATACATACACACACACACACACACACACACACACACACACACACACACACACACACACACACACACACACACACACACACACTCACC
>BOPN01000391.1:511827-514327 GCA_017312705.2 Penaeus japonicus | reverse complement strand
CACCCCTCCCTTCTTCCCCTTCCCTCACAAACTGCAAATACCTCCTCTTCACTTCACCGTAAATTCCTCCCTGCCTCCCTCTTCACCACAACCGCAATTCCTCCCCTCTTCACCACAACCGCAAATTTCTCCTCTCTTCCCTCTCCCTTCACCACATCGCAAATTCCTCCTCTTTTCCTCTCCCCTCTTCACCACCCGTAAATTCTCCTTCTTCCCTCTCCCTTCACCACAATCGCAAATTCCTCCCTCTTTCCCTCTCCCCTCTTCACCACAACCGCAAATTCCTCCCCTCTTCCCTCTCCCTTCACCACAATCGCAAATTCCTCCCTCTTTCCCTCTCCCCTCTTCACCTCAACCGCAAATTCCTCCCTCTTTCCCTCTCCCCTCTTCACCACAACCGCAAATTCCTCCCCTCTTCCCTCTCCCTTCTTCTCCACAACCGCAAATTCCTCCTTCCCTCTCCTCTCACCACACTGCAAATTCCTCCTTTCTTCTCTCTCCCCTCTTCACCACAACTGTACCCTCCCCTCTTCCCTCTCCCCTTCACCACAATCGCAAATTCCTCCTTCTTTCCCTCTCCCTCTTCACCTCAACCGGCAAATTCCTCCCTTTCCCCCCTTCACCACAACCGCAATTTCTCCTCTTTCCCTCTCCCCTCTTCACCACAACTGCAAATTCCTCCCTCTTCCCTCTCCTCTCACCTCAACTGCAAATTCCTCCCTCTTTCCCCTCTCCCCTTCACCACAAATCAGCAAATTCCTCCTCTTTTCCCCTCTCCCTCTTCACCACAATCAAATTCCTCCTCTTTCCCTCTCCCCCTTCACCACAAATCATAAATTCCTCCTTTCTTTCCCTCTCCCCTCTTCACCTCAACTGCAAATTCCTCCTTCTTTTCCCTCTCCCCTCTTCACCTCAACTGCAAATTCCTCCTCTTCCCCCTCCCCTTCACCACAACCGCAAATTCCTCCCTCTTTCCCTCTCCCCTCTTCACCACAACTGCAAATTCCCTCTTTTCCCTCTCCCTCTTCACCTCAACTGCAAATTCCTCCTCTTTCCCTCTCCCTCTTCACCACAACCGCAGTAATTCCTTCCTTTCCCTCCCCCTTCACCACAACCGCAAATTCCTCCCTCTTTCCCTCTCCCCTCCTTCAACACAAATCGCAAATTCCTCCTTTCCCTCTCCCCCTCTTCACCTCAATCCTAAATTCCTCCCTCTTCTCCCCCACCAACCGCAAATTCCTCCTTCTTCCCTCCCTTCACCACAATAAATTCTTTCCTCTCCCCTTCACCTCAACCGCAAATTCTCCTCTTTTCCCTCTCCCCTCTTCACCTCAATCAGTTAATTCTCCCTCTTCTTCTCTCTCCCCTTCTCCACAATCAAATTCTTCCTCTTTCCCTCTCCCCTCTTCACCACATCCGCAATTCCTCCTCTCTTTCCCTCCCCTCTTCACCACAACCGCAAATTCCTCCCCTCTTTCCCTCTCCCCTCTTCACCACAACCGCAAATGCCTCACTCTTCACCTCAACCGCAAATTCCTCCACTCTTCCCTCTCAACCTGCAACTGCGCAAACACACAACACACACACACAAACACACACAAAGAGAGTTCACCGCGAACAAAGAAAATCCCCCGAGACAGTATCTTGGGCGACAAAAAAAGAAGAAAAAAAAAAAACATTTCATCAACGGTACACGGAGGAAATTCTAATCTGTTTAACATGTGTGAAGAGAAACGCAATTTTTTCTTCTTCTTCTTCGTCTTTTTTTCTTTCCGCCATTTTTTTTTTTTCTTTCGTGTTTTTTTTTTTTTTTTTTTTTTTTAGGGGGGCTCATGGAAATCAAGCGTCGAGTGTGTAGAGAGAGAGAGAGAGAGAGAGAGAGAGAGAGAGAGAGAGAGAGAGAGAGAGAGGGAGAGAGGGAGAGAGGGGGGGAGGGGGGATAGAGAGAGAGAGGGAGAGGGAGAGAGAGAGAGAGAGAGAGAGAGGGAGGAGGGGGGAGGGAGGAGATAGAAAGAGTATCAGACACTTCCAAGACGACAAATACTAGATGGCGAATCACCAAATCTCCCCTACACGGTAAGAAGGGAAAAAGGTCACGACTCCGTTCAGATCTGAGGCCGACATGTGGTCAGGCTGCATCTCCACTTGACCTCCCGCCCGCGCCCTCACTCCACTCTCAGTCCAGCAGCCACTACGTCACCCTTCTGACTTGTCGCCCCTGGGCCAGGCCTAGGCGCCCTACCCTCAGTCCGGAAGCCACGACCGTAACACGCACATCTTAACCTAGTCCGTGCTATGTAAGCTCATTGCCGCCAAATAAACCAACTAAACCTTAAATTGGTTTCAATATCACACCAGTAAGTAGAGCGTCGGTGCCTGTTCTCAACAACCAAAAGAGGCACAGCGACAGAGAGAGAGAGAGAAAGAGAGAGAGAGAGAGGGGGGGAGGGAAGGAAGGGAGAGGGGGAGGCAGAGAGAGAGATAGCGACGGGGTGACAGA
>BOPN01000391.1:461827-464327 GCA_017312705.2 Penaeus japonicus | reverse complement strand
GAACCTGTATTCTTTATTTAATTTCACTTTATATCAACTATAGTTATATCAGTTTTATGAGTCATCTGTAACCTGTATTGCATCATTACTTTTAGTTGTATTGTATTCCTACTCTTTTGTTTTAGGATAGTTAAGGAAGGTAATAATATCAATAAAAAATAAAGTCATTAACATTACTATCATTTCCATTGTATCTGAGACGATAAACATCACTAACATTATCGTTATCATAAATAGGATTACTATTAGTATCATTATTATTATCATCATCATCATTAGTATCACTAATAGTAGTAGTGGTAGTAGTAGTACTATAAATATCATCATTATCATCATCATCATCATATCCCCCATCACCACCATATCGTGTTTAAGGAGCATGATGCATCAACACTTGACAAAGCTAATCATCATAGTACTAACAACATACTTGTACAAAAGTTAAACGACATAGCCACTGTATCCACAAGCTTTAAAGACCATGCTTAATTGCAAACCTACAGAGAAACCCTCAGGTATTAATTACATAATCTCAAAATGATAATGACTTCACAAGCACCCCAATCCCTCCCGAATATCCCACCTCCTCCATGTGTAATTAAAGTGTGAATAACAGTCATAGGTTTATTGCGAAAGTCACACAGATTAAAAGCACAACCAAGGTCTTATTATAGTGTTGCGAATACGCTTGTATTCACATATCTATGTCATTTTATTTGTCTTTCTAGTTACCCAATTATAGGTATACAGGTAGGTAGGTATATGCATACATACATTCATACTTACTTTGTACATACATGCATATATACTCACATATATAGATACATACGTTTATCTTTGTGTGTGTACGTGTGCGTGAGACAGAGGAAAAGAGAGAAGGGATATGCTGAACATTTCAACATGCGGCAAAGGTCCCTGCGGCCCGGGTGATTGATGACAAGTTCTCTCGCCACTTGAGATAAAACTCTACGGAGTTCCCCCGTCTCGTTTAACTTACATTCTACATGTCTAACCAAAAAAATAATTCTGCCGGCAATACAAGTATAACTGAAATAATACCACCTAAGGGGAGTTTTGAACGTTAATAATACTCTCTTAAATAAACCTATATACAAATAGCTCTAAAGCTACACAGGGACCCAAATGTTCGCAGAAACAGGCACGGACACAGAGGTGCCTATTCACCAAGTGAAGTCATGCATTGGAAACCAGGAATACACAAAAACTCAAGAGGTAATTTGTCGACCACAGATTTTTCCTCAAGTTCTCATGTAATTAATATGTATGTGTGTATGTGTGTGTGTGTGTGTGTGTGTGTGTGTGTGTGTGTGTGTGTGTGTGCATATATATATATATACATATATATATATATATATATATATATATATATATATATATATATATATATATATAATATATATATATATATATATATATATATATATATATATATATATATATATATATATATATGCATGTATGTATATGTATATATATATATATATATATATATATATATATATATATATATATATATATATATATATATATGTATACATACATACATACATATATATATATATATATATATATATATATATATATATATATATATATATATATATATATTTATATATATATATATATAAATATATATATATATATATATATATATATATATATATATATATAGATAGATAGATATAGATAGATAGATAAGTCTACGTGTGTTTCTATCTATATATTAATCTATTAATTTGTTTGTCTGTATGTGATTGTGTGTGCGTGCATGGGTACGTAGGCCTATAATCATATAGCATATATATATATATATATATATATATATATATATATATATATATATATATATATATATATATATATATATATATATATATATATATATATATATGTGTGTGTGTGTGTGTGTGTGTGTGTGTGTGTGTGTGTGTGTGTGTGTGTGTGTGTGTGTGTGTGTGTGTGTGTGTGTGTGTGTGTATAGACACAGAGTATATTATCTGCTTATCCATTAAATACAGAGTTTAATCATTATGAATCGTCAACCAATAAAAAAAATAAAAATAAAAAAAAGAGAAAAAAAGTCACACAAACTTCACAGTGACAGCCCGTTTGTCTGGCTACCCACACCTATTGGCCTGAGAATAGATCTTTCAAAATACATAAAGTCAGTTCAACACAAAATCAACAGTCATGCAACCGCTGCACAATGCACTGCTCAAATGCATACGACAGCCGAACATCATTTGTTGTCCCAGAAAGGTGGAATATATTGAGCAACAATACTGACTGTCCATACCGTAACAGCTTTTCAGGGGAAACAAATGCAGACTGTCAGTGCAGTGCAGTACAATATGCACTGACGTCACCGTTGAATATGCAAAAGCAAACGACAAATGGAAGTTGAATTCTGACTAGAAAGGACGACGTGAAAGTACCTTTAGTAGTTGATGTTGAGGATAATCACTGATACCAATTTTAT
>BOPN01000391.1:406375-408875 GCA_017312705.2 Penaeus japonicus | reverse complement strand
TTTGCAGATCAAGGGAGACGCCCCGAAATAACTCATGGTGCTCTCAAAAAAAAAAAAAAAAAAAAAAAAAAAAAGAAAGTAATGTTTCGCGTAGTGGGAAGTGTGTAGAGAACAGAGGGTTCATTTTGAAGGGATCAAAGGTTTCCTTCATATAAATAGCACGGTTTTCATCGTGTGCATGTGAATATGAATCTGTATATCTATATGTGTGTATATATGGAAACGTACACACACACACACACACACACACACATACACATACACATACACATACACATACACATACACACACACACACACACATACACATACACACACACACACACACACACACATACACACACACATATATAGATAGATAGATAGATAGATAGATAGATAGATATACGCATTATATACATATGTGTGTGTGTGTGTGTGCGTGTGAGTGTGTGTGTGTGTGCGTGTATTTGTGCTCTCGTTCGCGCTCGTGTGTGCGCGTTTATATACTCTTCAACTCTTCTCTCTAACAAAAACCTGCCATCACGCGTTTCCTCTTTCCTTGGTCTTTCTCAGCCAGCCACCCATCGTTCCCCTCCTTCCATATTGATTCAACATTATCAAACGCAAATCCCTTTTGCACAACATTACGTTTCTCTCCCATATTTCTCCACGTAAATTCCACCCGGCAGCTACGCACACTCATCTCCATACTGCTCCTAGACGAGCCTTGTGGGAGACTCTGCACACAGCAGGAGTTTCCACAACATGCCCGTTATTCGTGTTTGTCTAATTCTATTACACTGCTCCACGTGCTTTCCATTTCCCTCTCCGTGACTGCTTGTGGCGTGTGTTTGCTTTGCATCAAATCCGTGTTTACTCTGCCTGTCCCTTCTCCGTATCTCTGCCTCTTAGCTCTCTATGTCTTCTTCTCTTTATGTCTTTGTCTCGATGTGCTTTGATCTTTTCATCAATATTTGTCTATTATTCTCTTATTCTCTGTCTCTCATTCACTTATCTCTCGTCTGTCTTTCTCTGTCTGTCTGTCTGTCTGTCTGTCTGTCTGTCTGTCTGTCTGCCTCTTCCTCTCTCTCTCTCTCTCTCTCTCTCTCTCTCTCTCTCTCTCTCTCTCTCTCTCTCTCTCTCTCTCTCTCTCTCTCTCTCTCTCTCTCTCTTTCTCCATCCCCCCCCCTCTCTCTCTCTCTCTCTCTTTAAAATGGAAATTGTATGAATATTCAACCCGCCTCAGCAGTGTTTTACCCTATTACCGTAATTATGTAATTTTCATTCTCCTACTTTTCATCATCAGCTTTATCGCCCTTGTAATGTGCTTCCACTTCCAATCCTTTTTAATTTTCCATTATCTCTCATTATTCTTCTATACTTTCTCATTCTTCCATTTCACTTTTTACCTTCATCGCTATAATCCTGGTCTGGCCTTTGTTTGATTTTCCTTTTTCATGTTTTCTTTAACTCTTTCCATTCTCTCTTCTCCATCTATGTCCTTTCTCTATTCTTTCTCCTGTCCTTTCTTTCCTTCCATTTCTCCCCTCTTTTATTCGACTTTTTTCTTTCTATCCCTTCCTTCTTATCCCTCTCCCATCTTTACTTTATTCCTTTCCTTCAACGTCTTTCGTCCCTCCTTTCCTCTCCCATCGTTTCTGAAGTCTCTTCCTATCTCCTCTTTTCCATCCTCCCCCTTCCTTTATCAGCTCTCTTCCTCCTATTGTTTCCTTTCTATTCCTTCTCCTCTCCTTTCTTCTTTCTTTCTTTCTTTCTTTCTTTCTTTCTTTCTTTCTTTCGTTCCTCCCATCCTCTCCCCTCGTTTCCCAACCCTCTTTCTATCTCTTGCTTCTTGTCACCTCCCTTCCCCTCGCAGCTCTCTTTTTCTCTCTCCCTTTTTACCGCTCCTTTCTCTCTTCCCTCCTTTTCCCTTGTAACCTACCCTCCGTCCCCCCCCCCTGCGCCCCCCGCCCCCCCGACCTCTAAAGTTAAGCAAAGTTAGGTAGTTATACTGAAACTTAATGCACGTTGCCCTGGAAAAGTCCCCGTATGGCGGTGATTCCAAGTTTTCTCTAATCCCTTTTCCAACCTAACACTAATTATCGGCGAATTCTACTCTCTCTCTTTCCACTCTTCCCTGCTTCTACGGAGAGTAGTTGGAAGGGTGAGGGGATAGAAATTAATTATAAGAGAAAGGGTTGAGATATATTGTCTGCTAGGACTCTAAGGCAGGCCCTTCAATGCGCAATTCCCGTGAGTTTTGCTTCATATAAATTTGTTTTATCTGTAATAGAAAACGTGGGTCTTCCATGGGTGACTATCGTATATCATAAATTACGTCTGCATGGACTGGACTTGATTATGATTTTGTTCATGGTTATGTATATTGTCTTTGTAGCATCGTATGGTTGCCGGACAAAACAAATGTCAAGTTTGGCAGAGTTACGACCACCATTTATCTTTGTAAGGAGATACCAGGTGACACGGAAACTGAATGAGAAATCTGATTTTAGGAAAG
>BOPN01000391.1:382816-387925 GCA_017312705.2 Penaeus japonicus | reverse complement strand
GGGGAGAGAGGGGAGGGGCGCAGGGGATACGAGATAGATGGGAAGAGGAGAGGAAGGGGGGGAGGAGGGGAGGGAAGTGACCTAGGGAGTTAGAGGGGGGGGGGGAGCTGAAGCGAGGGAATGTGACATGGAGGGAGAAGAGAGGTTATAGAGAGGAGGAAAGCGAGAGGGGGGAGGGGAGGGGAGGATCAGAGACGAGGATGAGGGGGGAGAGGAGGGGAGGCTGAAGCGAGGACGGAGGGAGGAGCGGGGAGAGATAGGGGGAGACAGGATGGCGGGGGGAGGCAAGAGGTGGGGAGGAGAAGGAGCTGGGGCAAAGTGCGCCATGTCGGGAGCAGATTGTCTCAAGTGCTGGCAAAATATTGTTATTGCTCGTTGATGATGATGAGGCTCGGCAATGAGGGGGGGGGAGGAGGAGGAGAAAGGGGGAGAGGGTAGGAAAGAGGGAATGCAAGAAGGGAGAGATAGAAAAGAGAGACAGGGATGGAGAGGAAAAGAGCTAATTGACAGCAAGAGAAGATAAAAAAGTGGGAGGGAGTGCGATACGTAAGGAAAAAGAATAATGCAAAAAATATAATATCAATAAAAAATTAAAAAATAAATAACAGGGAAATTGGAAAATCCAGAAAATAGAGAGGGACGTAGAGAGAGTAGACGAGAGAGAGAATGAGGGAAGGGGAGGAGGGAATGAGATGAAAATGAAAAAAAAAGAGATGGACGAACGGGAAGGGAAGAATGGGAAGCAAACGAAAGAATTGGACGTAAAGAGGAATCTATTAGACGGAAACAGAGAGTTAAAGGAGGAGGAGGAGGAGAGTAAGAGTAAGGGTGGAGACTAAAAACCAGAGTCAAAAAAACAAAAGAAAGGAGTAAAGTTTGAACAAAAAGACCAAAACAAGCATGAAAAAAATACAGACATCCTACGCAAACAGGACTACAGGAATGCATTTATCAGCCACCGAGAGTTTATCTACCTAATCCCAGAGACGAAGATAAGATAGCGAGAGGCAACATCGCCACCGAGACCAGTTTACTCGGTCAACAATCGCAACAAACATACATGTCTGCCTCTTGACAAATTTACACATGATTAATTCTAAATAGGCTTTAAACAGGCATTGAGGCAAATGTGTTGAGGAGGGGAGGTAGGGAGAGGTTAGAAAGAGAGAGAGAGAGAGAGAGAGAGAGAGAGAGAGAGAGAGAGAGAGAGAGAGAGAGAGAGAGAGAGAGAGGAGGCTGTGACAGTGACGTTTTTATCAGTGACACTCGAAGCCGGAGCTTGTATTAGCAAAGGCGAGAAGTCGAATCCAGATAAAGAAAATGTCATCTGGGGAAGGAGGGAGAGGACGGAAGGAGGCGAAAAGAGGGAGAAGCAGAAAGGGGGGGGGGGGGAGAGCGGAGGCACTGAAGGATTATGAGTGACGGAAGGGAGGAAACGTGGGTGGAAAGAATTCACCTCTCTTCGTTTATTATCTCTCTCTCTCTCTCTCTCTCTCTCTCTCTCTCTCTCTCTCTCTCTCTCTCTCTCTCTCTCTCTCTCTCTCTCTCTCTTTCTTTCACACACACACTCCCATCCCCTTTTACATACATAACTGCTCCAATTCTATCAACCCATGTAAATTCAGTATAAAAACATCAAGGTCCCAAGTATTACGAGTCGCATGACCTGACCTCTGACCTTTCCTTCATATCATGTTTCTCAACAATGTCTTTTCAGCCATGTGCACCCAAATGTGTCACTTCAACACAGAGTAATTGTGGAAAAAAAGAAGCTGTGGCCACGGCTCCAGCTGGTGAAAGGAGCCCACACAAGAAGTGAAATATCCGATTTTCATGAAATGGCGTAATTTTAACCCTGAGGACTTTTCTGCTGCATATTGTGGCTTTCCTCTTGTTTGGTTCTATAGGGGCTGTTATCATTATCGTGATACTGGTTGTATTTCTTTGGCTTTGAGATAGAACTTCTTTTGCACGTTAAAATATGCAACGATATCTTTCCTTCTGTTCCAATCATCTGTTGCATCCTTGGGAACAGTGCAATTGATATGTAGCCAGGAAATGAACTGTTATGAAAAAAACGAAAAATACTCATGTTAACTTGCAGGAAGTGATTGAGGTTAATCGTATGTGAGATATTCTGGGGTGATGTGTATGTATATGCGTATATATATATATATATATATATTTTTATTTTTTTTTTGTGTGTGTGTGTGTATGTGTATGTTTATAACTTAAAGATATTGTGACTTTACATCTTAATATAATCATCTAAAAGTGTAACATATTTATTAAAATAAAGATGACATTTTTCGCACTATACATATATATATATATATATATATATATATATATATATATATATATATATATATATATATATATATATATATATATATATATATATATATATATATATATATATATATGTATATATATATATACATATATATATATACATATATATATATATGTATGTTCTTACAAATGAATACTTCTTACAAAGCAAAAAGTTTAATCTAAGTAATTCAAGAATTGTTGCGTAGTCAACATGCAAAATATCTGTTAAATAAAGAAAAAATGTATATATATAATTAAGTAAAACTTTTTTCAAGAACAAACTGGATATTCAGAATTCATGTTTAGTAACTCATATAGTATCTCCTGGTAATTTTATGTGTCAATATACAAAAGTTAGTCACCACACACACACACACACATCTATGTATATACAGTATATAGATAGATAGATAGATGTGTATATATGCACATGGTTATAAGTTACTTCTTCAATAAGCATTGCCAGATCACACACATCATAAGCCATTTACATCTACAAGGATACCATTACACACATTTTCTTCGAAAATCCAAGTTTTCCCTCTTGACTCTTCCGCCTAAGAAAGTTTTACACTCGTCAACGCAAAGTTTTCGTACAAAATAAAATATACGACAGTGTATTTCAAAGGTAGTTTTGGAAATGAATGAATAAAAAAAAAAAAAAAAAAAAATATATATATATATATATATATATATATATAAATATATATATATATATATATATATATATATATATATATATATATATATATATATAATAGTTGATAAAGGGATACATTTGTGGCGAGACCAGGTGCTACTTCTATCGTACTAAAAATACATATATGATCCCGTGAACTCGAAAACGGCTTCAAACTCCAAACGTTTTACCTTTCGCTTGTCCCCTCCTCACCCAATGCCTTTAGAGTCAACAACGCCAAAATGATCAATACTCTTCACACTACGGCAACGCAAATTCAACATGGTATGTACTACTATTAATGCTGTTCTCTGTTTCCCTTTCACTCACTATCTCTCTCTCTGTCTTTCTGTCTCTCGCTCTCTTGCTCTCTCTCTCTCTCTCTCTCTCTCTCTCTCTCTCTCTCTCTCTCTCTCTCTCTCTCTCTCTCTGTCTCTCTCTCTCTATCTCTATCTCTCTCTCTCTCTTTCTTATTCACACTCAATCAAACTTTCCTTCTTCTCTAGCTTTCTTTCTCCCTCTCCCTTTCCTCTTTCCCCAACCCCTCTCCTTCTTTCTCTTCCTCTTCTTCCTCTCCCCCTCCTTCATCATCTTCTGCTTCTTATTATCTCTTTTTTTCTTATTCTTCTACGTCGTTTTTTCTTCTTCGTCTTATCATTACTATTATCATTATTATTATCATTATTATTATTCCTCGTCCACTTCCTCTTCCACTTCTTCCTTTTCCTCTCCCTCACACTTTCTCTTCCATTAAGATATGACTAATAGTGTATGTATGTGTGTAATTATATATATAAGTATATATATGTATATACATACATACATACATACACACACACACACACACACACACACACACACACACACACACACATATATATATATATATATATATATATATATATATATATATATATATATATATATATATAAAGACGAAGACATAAACAAGTTGTTGACGTAAAACTAGCTTATTATAGAGCTTTAGTGCGAGCTCCCTGAACTGGACAGCCGATAATTGGCCATTAAATTTGGTAATCAAGTCATTAAGGACCAAAAGAGAAAATAAGGCTTGCGTTACATTATTTTGTTTGTTAGTTTGTTGTTTGTGTGTTTGTCCTAGGTGTTTTTTATGGTTGTGTACATTTTATTTTCAAACATCTCTCTTTTTTGTGTTTGTTTGTTTGTTTGTTGTTTTGCCCTTCGTGTGCTCAGTCTGTCAGTTGTACTTGTTCTTCATATCTATTTTCTCCTTTTATTATCCATCTTTGATATGTTTTTTTTATGCATCCTTGTCTTTTCATCGTGGAAGTCTATTTATTTTGTTGTGTTACTTGTATGTATATCCGTTTTATGTATAACAATTTCTATATCGAGTGACCTCTCTCCCTGTGTCTATCCATGTCTATCCATGTGTCGAGTTATCTGTCTGCCTGCCCATCCGTACGTATACAGCATCTATATTTCTGTTTGCGTGCCTCTAACGAACAAAACAGTTGAGTTATACCCCGCTTCTCGCCAGGACGTGTTGGGGTGGGGGGAGGAGATGGGGGAAGGGGTAGGATATTGGGGACGGGGGAGTGAATTTACATATAATGAAGAAGAGATGCTTGGGCGGGGAGGGATGGGTGTCATTTCCTTAACTATGCGCGTGCGTGAGTGGGTGTACGTGTGTCTGTGTGTAAGTCCGCGCATGAGTCCGTGTGGACATACATGCATCAGCTAAAATGAAGTGAATGGTTAAGCCAATCTCTTATTTAAAAAAAAAAAAGGACAGTCTCATCTGCTCTTATCTGATATCTTAGATGGACAGACAATTGCAAAATAGAACCAACTTCAAGATCATTCATTCAGTCATTCAGATAATCAGATAACGAAGCAGCCTTTCTCCATCGAGATAACATTATTTCATCCACTTTAGAGAATCCTTATTCACGTATTGATGTTGCTCTCTCTCTCTCTCTCTCTCTCTCTCTCTCTCTCTCTCTCTCTCTATCTATCTATCTATCTATCTATCTATCTCTCCCTCTCTCTCTCTCTCTGAGTGAGAACGAGAGAAAGCGAACACGAGAAAGAAAAAGAGAGAGAGAATG